>JAPYYX010000326.1:0-68660 GCA_030522605.1 Cremastinae sp. B BG-2022a | reverse complement strand
AGGGGTGCCTAGCTCGTCATGTCTTCGACATATGACTCCTAAGGGTAGAGCCTCTCGTCTCCTTCATTTTAAAGAAAGGAAAAATTCCTTTCCTACAAAATTAAAAACTAAAAAAAAAATACTGAACAATAGTGTTGCAAATATTAAGTACTTTATGCATTAAAAATTTCTGATAAATCTTTGATATTATTTTCAACAACCCAGACAAATGAAATTTACCTTTACAAATTCTATTCAATTAACCATTATTTAATACTTCGGACAAATTTCAAACTTGACCATTGCGGATGTATTACCTCACCAAGCCGGAAAAACGTTACTACTATCATGTTCATATAAGAAGAACACAATAAAACATTAATCTTTCCAGCCATAAAACAATTCTCAAGATGCGTGTACGTGAAATAATTTTTTCGTGACAGCACCAGGAGATTATAAAAGCGGGCAGCGAGATTGAATCTGGGCAGACCGAAAGATATATAAATGGGAGATACATGAAAAAAAATAATATGTATGGACGAAATAATAAACATAAATAGCCGACCCTCTTAGGGCAGCAATGGCGTCCATATAAAGTTTCATATAAACTCCAATAAATATCAATGAGAGTGAGAGACAAACACAGAGAGACGCGCGTCGTGACATTGTAATAATGGGAATAGTTATTCAGAGGCGAGCAAAGCACACAGAGAGAAGTCTCTTACACGTACAATACATATAGGAACGAGGATGACTCGTATCAATTGCACAATGACGTCCGGCACATCTTAGCCCGCGGTCTCGCATCCGTTCGTCGGCCAAACATGAAAGCAATAACGTGGTGAATATCAGCGATATATCTACATAATAATAATTTAAAAAGGAGCACGTTGCCCTAACGAGGATCGCACGGAACTTTCGACCGTCTCTATATACAACTCACGTCCGGGTTTCTTTAAGCTCGAGCTGCATTTTCATCATCGACGTATTTCGTTCATATATATTTTTTTAATTTTTCAAACATTTTCCAGGTTTCACTGACATTTACCGTGATCATTATTTTTCTCATTCGCTTATATCTGTATTTTATTTCCGAGAAAACTCCTGACTCCGTTTTTTATTAAAAATATGATTTATTAATCTTTAACTTGCATTTGAGTACATTAAAAGTTCTTGAAATCTTTTTGCAAAGCACATAAAATTTTATATGAAATAAACGGGCCTGGAATATTATTAATACGATTCTGAAAGTAAAACGGCTATTAACGATTTTATTTTATTCCAAGAAAATAATTAGCGATCCTTCGGCAGATCGAAGATGAGTCGAGAGAAAGAGCAGAGAGGAACTTGATGTCTGTTGGGAGAAGCGAGCTCGTGACGTTTCAGAGAAAAAGCTCTCACAGAGAGAGTTCAATAAACACATATAAAGCATTGATCCTATCAATTTGTTCAATGATCCGCCGTTGACCATACTTTCAACATTTTCACCAATAATACGCGTATATGTATCTTCGTGCTCGACTCGCATAATAAAAATGTACATAAAAATAAGAATAAAATATATCGATAGAAGTAGAGAGAGTTTCGTCATCCGTGTCCGTGGCTATGGCTTCTCCATCCGTTCTACATCCGTTTGCTCGTCGGTACGGGAGAAGATGAAAGGGCAAATCGCAAAGAGCCAAAGTGAATACAAGTCGAAATAACCGAGCGGCAGCTCTTTTTCTCGCTTGCGCTTTCCTCTCTCTCCGTTCTTCACCTTCTATATATCCGCGTACATAAATACGCGACTCTTTTTTTCTGCTCCTTTCGATTTTATTTCGCCCATCGGGACTTTCCGCGAAATCGTAAAGATATAACCACTCTATTGGCGAGGGAAGCTGGAAAAAGATGAAGGAGGAAATTGGCCGGGTGTGCGAGATGCGCATCAACCTCTTGCATCCGTAAAAGCTCAACCTTTTATCTCCTCCGATCCTCTTCCTTTTTCCTCCCTTTTGTTTCCTCCTATTTCCTTCTTCTTTTAATAACCAGATTGAGCCTCGTGCCTCCTCTCTGTCTCTCTCATCTATATATCCACTGTCGCGCTAATGACGCGAGTAATGACGGCAAATTTCATCTCTCCCTCTCTATACCCTGCTCTCGTCCACGCCTGTTTCTACCGAATCGCTGAACGAGTCGCTGCGAGAAAATGAGAGAAAAAACAAGCTCAAGGCTCCTCCGAGCTGTGTAATTGAGAGTCTTTAATTTTTTCCCCTCTTTCCCTCATCAAATTTTGAGGATATTGCCAAGCGTGAAACTCACCGTCAAACGGGCAAAAAAGTGATTTTTTTTATATAAAAGAAATAAGGATAAAATGAAAGTCGAAGAAAAATAATAATACGAGAGAGATGAGTCAATGCTCGGAGAGGAATGCTGCAAAAGCTCGCGAGGTTGCGAACAACTCTCGGATATGAAGAGAGAACAGTGAAGAGCTTTCATACGAATGTACCATCGCCTCTCTTCAATTCTATACGCAGATGTATATATTTCTTTTATTCCTTGTGTACTTTTCTCTCTCTCTCTCTCTCTCGACGAATAATTCATTCAAACTTGATCCTGAACAGGCGAATCATTGAACAAAAAAAATCAGCGTTTTCGTAAGGTTGAATGCTTGAAATTAATTGATCCAGTTAATCCTTGGAGATTTTGCGATTCATTTTTTATAATCTGGAGACTTGGAAAATTATTTATTTATTATTTTTTATTGTTTAAAAATAGATTAAAATATAAATGTATCAATGAAAAATCTGCTGTCGAAAAAAATCTTCGATTCCATGAATTCTCAATCCTGATGTATGCTGTTTTTCAAAGCGAGCTCATAGACCAGTGACGGATCTGTTTAAAGTCAATACGACATGAAAAATCCTCGTCTCAGCCTCGTCTAAGACTCGACTCTTGACGTTCACAAAATTGAGAGATTTAAGGCAAAGCTGTCTTTCTCCGATTTTTTTTCGTCCTTTATATATTTCTTTCTTTTTTCCTTGATCCCTGACTCTTCGGAGTTGCCTGGAAATCGGTTTATAGGAGAAAAGAAAGAGTTTCGGGAAGGTCCACGCGGATGTGAATAAGCGCGAGTCAACGTTGAGGTATAGAATCGAAACGAGGCATTCGCCATCGCTCTTTACATAAATACATATACAAATATTGTACGCGGTTGTATGTACAAGCAAAATGTATATAATACGAAATAAGACTGTTGGATGCTGGAATATAACGCGCGATGCCCGAGTGGTTGGGCGTGCATGCGATTATCTCTTGGTAACTCAATCTCTTCCTCTCAAAACGTGGGCTCCAGCAGGCCCTTCTCTCCTTCTCTCTTTCTCTCGACCCTCTGATATTATTCTCTTACAAACACGCACACAAGCACTACAAGAGAAACGGAAATTGAGCGTTCCTTCAACCGAGATTAAACGTTTTATTCCAAAATGATTTAACTAATTTTTGAATTACTCTTTATCATGGGCTATATTTCCATCGATGCAATGAAACGACTACAAAATTTGTATAATAAATATTTTTGTAGAGTGTTCGAAATGATTAATTTGCAAAACACGTTGAAAACATATTAAAACAAGTGTCATTAAAGATTTCAATTTTTTCGTTAAATTGCAACACAAAAATTAGAAATATATTGTATATGAAAAAAATAAAACATCTTTTTATGTTATATATTCAGAATGTTTAGAAGTTGGAATTTTCTATTTGAGCTATGAGTAAAAAAATGCACTGGAATAAGTGACGTTAAATTTCGATTCTCTTCGCGTCGTGGTAATTTTTTTTCCCTTCAATACACAGTGCGCGGACGTGCGAGACGTTATTTTCAATGAGAAATAATTAATTATGTTTTTACGCGAAAGGATTTTCGATTGAATAGCTCGCGGTGTTTGAAAGCACGGTCGCCGAGAAGACATTAGCAACGGATTATCGTGCCGGTTAATAGAATCGCGTACGCGGGCACAATGTACACGAGGAAAGTCTCGGAGCACTCGCATCGTCAATTATACGAGAACTCGTCACGCTCTTGTTGACTGTGAAAAGAAAAGGTATCGACGAAGACAGAAGATGAAAAATTCTCTCTTTGTCTTGACTTCGCGAGCGGCGTTATTGAAAAATAATATGAGAGACTGGAAATGAAAGATCGTTGCGTTACGAGCCTCTTTCTCTCGCTATCAATACGTTTCGCTACGGGATACCAAAGATCTGAACATCTTCATACTCTCTGACCAATCTTTCTCTATCTACATCTCTCTCTCTCTCTCTCGGTCTTTTCGAAAAAGAAAAAAGAGAGACGAGATGCCTGGCTGCAGGTGCAAAGATGAAAAAGAGAGAAGAAAAAGTGATTTAAAAATTTCGATAGTTTGAAGAAGAAGTTGTACAGCGAACGATGCATCAGCATTATTCGGTGTACGCTCTTTACGATGAATTGTCATTTTCTTATACCAGCATAAGTCAATTACATCTTTTTTTCTACCCTCTTTTTCGTTATTTTCTCATTCAATGCAACTCGTTTGAACTTATTTACGTACACCAATAAGAAGTAACTAATTGACCGTTTTTTCAAAAGGATACGAAATTTATTTTCTGTCTCATTATCGCTAAATGTCAGCAGTAAAGTCTCTTCGACACGGTCTTAAATTTGTCAGCATGACCATGAGGAAATAGACAAACTAAACTTTAATGAAAAATTTCTTTGTACGTATATAGTTCAAAAAATATCCATCGATCAAACTATACATATCAACCCATCGCAATGATTAATTCACAAGTTGGAAAATAATTTAAGAATCAAATGATTCTCTCACATTTATAAAATACTTCTACTCTATCGAGCTTTTTAAGATTATCGCGAGGACAAAAAATCGACGACTGAAGTCAAAGAAGCAAAGAGGATAAAAAAATAATAAAAAGTGGATACGTGCGTGCGTGTGTGGGTGAATCGAGTAGCACGAAAAAGCATGAGGATGCGAGAGAGAGATAGGGAAACGATAGTCCTGCTCGCGCGCAGGACCATGCATCATCGAGTCGGACAGGGGGCAACAGCAGAAGCAGCAAAATCTCTCAGCCTGCACTCTCTCTCTCTCTCTCTCTTTCCCGCTCGTATCTTCGAACCGCATCCTAAACTTTCCTTTCATCATATAGCGCACATGCGCAGAAATATATGCATATAAATATAGAAATAAATGTACGAATTCCCTTTCCAACCTCGAGCTATATCGTCGTGTTCCTCCTCGCAAGCAACTTATCGTTGTCCTTCACGCTCGATCCTTTCCCCTCTTTCCTCTTTTTTTCGCATATACGTACGTTTTTATTTTTTCTTCTTCATCGTGAAAATAAAAAAGTAAGTAAATAAATAAAATGAAAAATATATTCGTGTATGGGTGCAGTTCGGAACGTCGTGGCTGAGCTCGCACGTTCTCAACCCTTCCAATCTCGAGGAAAAAAGAAGAGAAGAAAAAAAGAATGGATATAACCTGAGAATCGAGTACGTGCAAAAAATATTTCTTTCTTTTCTTCGATCGGGTCATGCAAAGCTTCACCTCGTGCTTCGCTCCTGATATATTCATTTTCTCTCCAAAGTCCCCATTATACCGATAAAAGAAATATCGACAGTCGATATTTAAATAGTATTTTTTTAGAACAACTCTGAAAAACATTGACGAATTGTATTTTTTTCGTTCTGAATGAAATTAACTCTTGAACATTTTACTGTTAATTTTATTTAAATGTCATGAATGCTATAAGGTGGCCAAAGTGGAGATAAAGAATGAAAGAGGTCGAAAATACGTCTCCGAATAAAGTTACACTGAAACGAAAATTTGCTTTATCTGCTCGTATATTTTTGCTGTGACTTATTCGGGACTGAAATTCTGATGGTACGAGTTATTCCCCGATTAAAATACGTATAAATAACGAATTGAATTATAGCGAGGAATCTTCGAGTGTCCACATTTAATTCTGGTACTCGGAATTGCTACAATACGCGCGGTATATTGCGGGATGAATGCTTCAACATTCGTGCATATAAATATAAGAAAGTGGTTGTGCTGAGTATTTAATCGGGGCAAGATTTAGAATGGGAGCCTTTCGCTAAAACTCCTACAAGGAAGAATCGTTCCAATGAAAATTCAACGTACACACACGAGCCTGTGATGTGCGCGTGATCATTTTTGCTGCTGTCGAGTCGTTCTGATCCAGGCATCCAGGCGTGGTTGGTATTAGCATTAGCGAGAGAGCATCCGAGAGCATTAATCAGGATTAAACGGTCCATATGCCGCCAGCATCCTTTCCTCTCCTTCTCTCTCGCTCACTCCTTTTTTCCATCTTTCTCACTTCTTTTTTCGACTTTTTTTCAGAGACACAGGGAGATTTTCACTTTGGCCTTTCTTCTCTCGTTTTTTTTTGACTCGTTACACGAAATATTCGAGCAACGCGTGTGCGTCGACCATACACGCGTGGACTCGTTTGTAAATGTTATTATCTCCGTCCTTGTTCTTGGCCAATAATTCAAGACTTGCCGCGCTTTCAAATAGTTCTCCTTTTATTAGACGCATTTCGTGACGTTCATTTGTCAAAAAGGAAGGAGAGACGGGAGTAAAGCCTCTGCGTCTCTCCTCCACAAGCCACTAACTACCGTCAGACTAATTCTATCTTTCTCTCTTTTTCGCTTTTTAGCCTTTTTTGTTCTCTTTTCGACTCCACGACGTCGCCCCATCTCATCTTTCGTCAGTCACTCCTTTCCTTCTTTCACGGCTCCTCTCGCATTTTTTATATGCTAATTCTGACGAAATATTGTTCGATCTCGGCGAAGATATAGGAAATTGGCCAATCATCACCTCATTTTGAGTTTGAAAAATTGGTTTAATAAAATATTTCTACTCCGACGAATTTTATTTCATCGGGCGAAAAATTCGTTATAATCTGGATATAAAAATGTTTTTGAAAAATGACTGATACGTCAATTTTTATGTTGTCGTAAAAAAATTAATAAGAGCCCAGAAAAAGATCAAAATAAATTTGACACCCGTACGTGTCAAGTTAAAATTTTTAATTGAACAGTGTGAACAAGTTGTGATAATTTTGATATAAAAATGTACTTGAAAAATAATTTCATAAGTGAATTATCAATGTGGCTTCAAAAAATCGAGAGAATATTTTTAAAGAGATAAAGTTGAATTTAGAATATATACAACAAGTTAAGTTCAATTTTTTACGCTCATGTCGTTACCTCGGGTTTGTTTTACGGAGCGCAAGTTCGTAAATCTCATCGGGTAGACACGGACAGTAATCGGGGAGACCCGACTCGGGGTTATCGGAATCGCTTTATTCTCTCTTCTCGATTCGACGATACAAACGTGTTTCCGAGCAATAGACAGTCCGAGAGAGGAAAAGATAAAAAGAAAAGTTGAATATGTATCGCGGAACGAAGTCGCGTGTGTGAATGAGACGCCGAGTAAAATATTCTTTATGAAGAAATATCAATCAATCGATCCCTCTAATTTAGAAAGATGCCAAAAGGGCACGAACATATACCCGTCGCTCGTGACTCTTAATGAGCGTTCAATTTCGAATGCAGACTGAAATTCATACAAATGCACAAAGAAGCACGCATCAGATGAAATTCAATGAGAGCACTGTTTTGGTGCACGAGAGTTCATTGATATCGCTCAATTAATAAATTAAAATAACTCTCGAGGCAATGTTCTTCGCGATGCGGAGCATTCTCAATTTTCTTTTCATCATCGTCATTTTTATCAATATATAAGTCTTCTCAATTCTTTTCGTTCTTATAAACTTAATTTCATCAAGTAAAATTTTGCTAACGTTTAAAGTTTTTTTACAAATTTTATTGAGTCAGGATTCAATTTTTTTTTGAAAAATTGAATTTATGCATTTTCACTCTTATCAATTTTTTCGTATTTCGTCCTTAAAAATTCATTTTTTAAATTTTATTACGGTTTTTAACATCCGAAGTACGTTTTTTGTTTTTGTTCTGTCTGAAAACTTTTTTGTTTTCGTCTGGTTGACTCGAATCGAGTCAAAGAGCGAGCGTTGTTATCTTTGTGTGTTTAATCGCGACCATTGCAGCGTTCTGCTATTGTTATTTTAAAATAGTAGATTTATACCTCCGGATACCGTGTCTTCAGATAAAAGACATACAATCCGCAAATGCTAATTAGTCTGTATAAATAACGGTATACGAAGAATTTCGTGTCTAGAGTCTCTCAGATAAGAGAGTCGCTCCGGGCTGAAGATCGAGACATTTGACACTGTAGTATACACTTCGCATGGCGTAATACACACATACTAATATATGTATAAAGGATAGCGAAATATTTAATATTTTGTGATTTTTTTTCATGTTACGAGACAATCGTTGTCCATTTTTTTACAAATACAGTCAAACCTCTGATGTTTTAGGGAGTCCTGGATAGTTGGGATGAACCTGGATATCTGAGAGCTCAGTAAATGGAATACACCTCTATAACTGGAATAAAAAATCTGGTTCCTTGAGATCCCACTTATCCAGGTTTCACTGTATTACCATCCAAACATTTTTAAAAATATTAAAAATTATAATCCAAGTGGACATATCGATAATACGAATATTATCGCATCGCGTACTTATATTAAATATTATTTGAATTTTGCATGCGCTTTATCTTTATCATGCACGGCAATTAATTTTACAGAGTATTTTTAATACAGAGGCTGATAGCGTCTGCCCTAACTTTTTATTTGATTGAAAAAAAGGAATTTATTTATAAAAGGATTTAAAAAATGTGAAGACTTCTTCTGTACTCAAAATAATTGTCTTAGTCTTTACACGGGATATTTTTCAAAGAAAAATATATTTTTCGACATTGCTCAGTAAATAACGAAACAAAATGTCGGCACGTTAATTGGGCGAAAGATCCACGAGAGTATACGGCCGTCGTCGTTGTCGTTGTCGTTGTCGTCGTGACTTATTCGAAGCATGAATGTCGCGAGGGTTGGAATTCCTGACTTGTAAATTCGCGAAGAGAGAAACGTGAGAGCGAGAAACAGGGGAGAGAGGAAAATTTTAGGAGAGATGGAGATATGAATATGAAGACAGAGAGAAAATTTTCTTCGCTGAAAATTTTCTCACACAAGATAGAAAATAATTATGATTGCACGTTGACAGCTCTCTTGGCCCGTCTTTATAGACTCGTGTCAAATGGAACAGCAATTTCTTCCCTTCTCTCTTCATTCTCTTCTTCTCCTCTCTCTCCCTCTCTTTCTCTTTTCTTGTACAAATATGGCAGTCATCAATCGAGAAAGCGCCCCTACACCGACGAAATCCGCGCCTCCGCGGGGTGTCCATTAAACTCCCTCTCGCTTTTTTTTTCCTTTTTATTTCCTTGACTCTCATCTCGTCCAACTTGAACCAAGTGTCTCTCAGCAGGCAGTTCTCCGCAACAGCGACTGCGCTTTTTTTATTTTTACTAATTTTTCATTTCTCGTCCTATATTGTACGTCATACGTTATATTTTTCAATGGCTCATCTACCATCGTGCCTTTTATCATTCTTCTTCCCGTGGCTCCCTCCGCTGACACTAACTCGCGTGCTCAAATAATCTCATTAGCTACCTTAATACATATATGTATGTATATTTTCTTTTTCTGTCTCGCTTCTGTCTATGTGCCTTGAATTTTTTAGTGGTCTCGACAAATTACTCTCGTTTCAATATTCAATTCAATATTTAGATTTTCATTTTGGTAGAATTATACGAGGTGTATACTCTTTATTTAATGAATGAACCTTCATTTTTTTCAATTTTTTTGTTTTGAAATTTATCACTGATGGGTACAAATTTTCCATTTATTGACCTATTAAAAATTTATTAAAGTTTCCGTTTTTTATTTACATTCTGATCTATTTTTTGACCGATGTCCTCTGCCTGAAAAATTTGTTTTGTTCGTTAAGAATTTAAAAGAGGAAAATAAGAGATTGCTGTGAGCTGAAAATTTAAAGTTGCTCTTTCTCGGGTATTCAAAAAATTTCATTAGGTTATGCCTTAATGCATATATGTATAGATTTTTTTTCTTGCTCCAAACTACGTGACTTGGAATATTTTAGTCGTTTTTGAAAATACATAGTCAACATTTTTCAACTCTTCATAAAAAATGAAGAAGTGAAAAATTGAATTCTTGTTGAGTTAAGAAAAATCGAATGAAAAAATTCTTCTCGATTTTCTTATACCGATCGAATTTTTAATGAATGTTTTTTGAGTACAATATTTTTGTTTTGTTTATTTGAAATATAGGAGAAAAAAAATAGTGAACAGATAAAGAGAGAGAAAGAAGAGCCGAGAGTTCGGCGCCTCTTTTTCTCTGTTTGTGCATTTATCTCGCTGAATGGATCGTCGGTGATATTTTACCGTCGAAAGTCGACGCCTGTGGAGTGCTGCACCAGAAGAAAGCTCTCCGGTTACTCTGCCCCTTCCTCTCTTATACGATATTTCATTTACTATATCGGCTCCCGGGTCTTACATTAGACACACGTACACACGAGCGCATAAACAAAATATGTTCAATGCCGCGCGCAGCGTAGACATTAAAGCTGCGTCCAAATTTTTTTCTTCTCTCCTACGTCTCTCATCTTGCACGAGCCACAAAAAGAGACGAAACTCATTTTGGACGGTGGTAGCTCTCGAATTTTTCATCTCCCATTTTTTTGTTTTCAAAATGAAATCAGGATGTTAGGCTAACGAAAATAAATGATCGAAAAATTGAATACACACCACTAGCAACCATATTAATTAAGTGAGCCAGAAAAAAAGATTGATGAAGATAAAAGAAATGTGATATCAAAATTTGAGTACAAAATAGAGTTAGTCTATTTTTGACATCTTTGTTAAGAAAAACAAAATTTTCGACCTTTTGGATCATCTCTATCAATATTTATCGTTAAAATTTATGAGTTGAATAAACTTCAAAAATTTATTGTCAATGGTGTAAAAAAAGGAACTGGGCAACAATTGATTAAACCTTTTACTATAAAAATATCACTCTCGAGGAGCAATAGAGTAATCAGGAAAGGAGCTGACTTTTTATTTAATAAAAAAAAAATCTCGAGAGGAAAAGAGAGGTAGTATCTGAGATTCTCGAAACGTTCCAATTATACCGAAGAAACTGAAACAGGTTGAACGGTTGGAATGTAAACATAATTTCTCCGTCCTACCGGCCAATATAAAGGAGCGAGTACGATTTTATAAGCGCCGCGCCTTTTTAGCGCCTCTCCGAGAAACTCCTTCCACATCTTCTCTTTTAAAGAATTTCTATTTCTTTTTCTCTCTCGCTCATCATCTCTTCGTTTTCTTTCTCTCTTTTTTTCTTCTTAAATCATTATCATTTTTTCTCATATCCTCCTCATTCTGCCGGTTCCCTCACTGCGATCTTGTACATCGATGCTTTTCATCTCTTTATATCTTGGGAGCATTCTCACCATAAAACCCCGGGTAATTGATTTGATAAGACCGCTCACACGAATTTCAAACAAAATAAACGTATGAGTAAAATCCTTCTCGATGCCAGGAGTCATAAAATTGGAGGTAACAAACAAACATACATACATACATATACATAGTTGAGACCTTTGAAATCTCTTTTATTCGACACCATCGAATATTACGGATTTATAAAAATAATAAAATATCTTTGGTTCGAAAAAACTGATTCAAAGATTTTTCAGAAAAAATGTGTAGATGAATACTTTTTTATGAGAGATTTTATACATTTATGGAAAAATGTTTTTTGATTCAATAAAATATAAATGCAAGCTCCTTCAAAATCTCTAGAAAAAGTTTAATAAAAGTGTTTGACAATGGTACTTACTAATTTGACATAAGAGGGTTTAATAAATTGTTATCATTTTTTATTTTCCACATTATGATATGCAAATTTTATTTTTTTTTGCAACAACAAAAATTATTCTATATTTTAAAAAGAAGAACTGAGACAAAATCAAAGAATGAAGGAAGTAGAAAAAATACAGAATACATACGATATAATCGCAAAATTGCGGAATAATCCGAATTCCGGATACAGTTAATCAATTTTTTTACATATCATATAATCTAAAGAATATCCGAGCATTTTCATATTACACGTGTACATACGTGAAATAAACAAACAAAAGAGAGGATTCTCGGATTTTATGGTGCTCTCGAGACCTTTTATTGGACACGATCGAAAATCTAACGGCGCGCCTATCAGAGATCTTTTTCTTTTCGCGCATCGTTCGGATCTATGAAATAAATACATGCAGAAACGAATAAAAATGAGAATAAGAAAAAACGGCGATCCCGATTAGGACGTCGAAAAGATTTTCTGTAGTGAGGCTAATCGCTCGGGAAACGTTAAAACGTCGAATCTCGCTCACGGACGAGATTAAAGTTACGTCTCTTTGACACTCAATCATCTACAGAGGCGTATACCTGTGTCGGTGCATGCACACGGGCTTTAGATCTCGTGTGCAAATCTCTCGGCTTTATTTCTTTCTCCCGAGTGTTTATGTCCCAACTCGACCACAAATACGCGAGAGCATAAAAATATGTGTACGCATACGTAAATAAAAGTGTATGGAGAAATAAGCGTGTGTATGCGCATTTACAAATGTTGGACAGAAAACAAGAAAGGAAGGAAGTTGGATATTTTCTTGCAGAGTGCAGAGAGAGAAAATGAAAAAAGAGAGAGAGGGGGGAGAGTGGGAAGAAAAAAGCACGAGCTGGATCGCGGAGAAGAAATTTTCTCGCCGCGAAGCGAGCAACTTGCCCGGCTTCGTGGATATCGTTGTCACGTTGTAAATTGTCTCACGTGTGCTTACCTTTGTATAGAAATGTATAGAAATGTATACGAGCGGGGTGAACACACGGTGGAACTAACCGCGTCGCGATTTAATCAGAATGCTCCGAGCGAACGCCTATGTACAATCTAACTTTTTAATAAGCTTATCATTAACACCCACGACCGATGAACCTTTCCCTCTAAACGTCCTTCTTAATCCCTGCTGTTTCAACAAAACTTTGAATCTTTTTAAATTATTTTTTCACGAAATTGCGACTTATAATTTTTACTTTCTGAATCTATATATGTATCTATAGATATCTCAAGAAATCCGACACCAAAGTCATTTACCACTTTAAAATATATAGTTGGAATGCTGCAACTAAATGAAAATAGTGTTAAATCGGTGACGTAAATCATTGGAGACAATAACAATGAATTTTCGAACAAAAATATAACAAAATAATTTTCTACAAAATTAAATTGACAGCGGTGGTGTGCGTATAGATTTTTTGCTCCGAAAAAATCGTGTAGTATTTTTTAAAATGTTTTTTTGACAGTAATGTTTCTTTTCGTTTCACCTTTCCGCGCGAACGTCCTCGCCTCGCTTCATTCTTCCTCTTGTACACACATAAACTGGCATGACTCTCTCATCTCGCTCTTTCTCTCTCTGCTTCACCGTATTCTTCTCTATACCTATCTCTGCATATGGTCCGTTGGTTAGTTCGAGCATTCAAGGTATTTTAGAACCGGTCCGCAGACTTTCGGTACAGGACTGCACAAAGAAAATTTCACGCACACCCACATGGAATAAAAACAAGAAATAAAATCAAGAATTTTAACATTTTTATACAATTCGAGATTTCTCAATCCTTTTTTTTAATTAAGCTTTCAAATCGATTAATTTTCATTCTCTAAATTTAGACATTCAGTGTCTCTTTTTTTATGAATTTCATAATTTATATACCTCTTTTAACATAAATTAAAACATGAGTATTGGAAAGTCGAAGTTTGAAGCTTGATTTTTGTTAAAGGAGTAAAAGAGTCGGATTAAGCAATCATCGAACGTATGATTCGAATAATAAACATTTAAATGCCTCGTGTAAAAAAAAGAGAGGAAGCAAGGAAGAAAATAAGAAGCGAATTGTGCGAGAGCTCAACAAAACGTTGAAACAGGGACAAAGGAGAGCCGGGGAACGATCAAGTTGCAAGATGAATTATTGAACGCGAGAGTTGATCAAAAGGGACCGCTGCCGCTCAACGCTCGACAGAATCACGATTGAACCAATATACATTTGGTACATGCACCATTTAATCTGCGTAATCTAACCTAGAATATAAACATCGTGTAAAAAATATCTACGTCTCTTTAAAAACCTTACGATAACGTCATGCAAATTTTTCCATTCTATCGTTGGATAGAATTAATAATTTTGTGGGGTATAACATATTCGTATACAGTATACATTTTACTCCAAATTGCTGATGGTTGGACGACGTGAAAAAATCAGTATGGTGTAACAATAATGTAATAAAGACTCCCAGAAAACTCAACGCTATACAGTTGACTCAACGATAAGGTTCTATATAACAATATCGAAAATGAGGTTATAATTAAACGAACTCTCGACTGCACGCAATATGAAATTTTTTCGATAAATTTGAACCAGTCAAAAATGTTGAATTTCATAAATTGTATAGCTAATCTGTCAAATAATTATTTAAAAAGTTTCGGAGAAAAAGAGAACGTCTGAACTATAGAGATTTTTCAGCAGATAAACGGAGCCACGCGGTCCTTCGTACAAGCAACAGGTGATTTGTCCAACTTGTTGGTTGATGTGTGCGTGGCTGTGTATCGGAGTGAAAAGAACTCCGGGTTGAATTCCCGAGGGTATTTTACGTCATTAACGCTCGTGCCTTTGGGTAGCGCGAGTGGCATGGACCGAACCCATATGCTGGACAAACTAAGTGAGCGAAATGATTTTCAAACTTGCGTGTGTCTCAATACAACAAAATATACAACTATTTAGAAAAAAAAACTACCTCATCATACTCACGTGTATTACTTTATAATTTAACACTGTGCAGGTTCGAGTGTAAACACAACACCAGTACACAGATATTAATACAGTAAAAATATTTATCCAAATGTGTAGTATTAATTCGTTCTGATGATCATCGAAAGAACCCGTACAGTGATTAAATAGTATTCGAAAATAACAGGTATTGATGTAATTATTTAGTATTTTAAAGTAATATCATGTGTGTACTCTTGAACCCATTTGATCATAATAAGATTTGTTGTTATTCAAAAATATTTTCGTTTTCTTATGCAATTATGCAGTATATGGTTTAAAATGGAAAATAGTAGAATTCACTTGGATGAACAAGGGCATGAGTTTCATTTACACACCGTATATACACTTTTCGATCACTGTTCAATTTGTCTGTTCTATGCAGACTTGTTACTCGAATTCGTGTGTATACGAATATTCAGAGTCAGGTATTCACAGGTATATAAGTTTTTACACCAATAAAGCGACAGGTGTTCACCCGTTGTATACGTGTCTTTTTTACGTATAAACTTGAAATGTGAAAAATTCCTGTTTTGTGGCTGAAATTTTGATAGGTGTTCAGCCAACTGGAAAATTATCCACTTTAGCCTTTTTCATATTATGGTTTCGGAAGATAAAGCTGACACGTATACTTAAGTATTCATTTTATTCTTGATTAATTAATTTGGTTAAACTAATACTTTTTTTACATTTAATAGATTAAATATATCGTCTTGAAAAGTACTGTAGTGTACAATAATATACAAAAATAAAATATGTATTTGTTGAATATATCTTATGAAACTCAGCGTTCGAAAAAAAAGATTTTTAAATAAAAAATAAATCTTTTTAACGAGTAAAAGTAAGTAGAAATTGAAATAACGAGTATAAGTAGAGGCGATAAATTCCAAAAATTATCCAGTTATAAATTCCGATGAATTACCACGTCATGATCGAACAATGATTTAAAAACGAGCGGTATTAAGGGTACAAAGAGAGAAGAGGAGAAAGAAGAAACTGGCACTGAGCGGATAACATTTTTTTTGACGCTCCAGGGATGCCTGTTTAAAAATTCCAGTGTTAAACCTGCGGAACAGAACTGCGCAGAGGGAGAGAAAATTTCTTATTCGAAGATACCTGGATACATGGAGCTATTTTTGTCCATAGTCACTCGACCATTATTAATCAAAAAATCGTCTACACCCGCAAGTCTAAGTCTCTCCCACTAATATTTTTTTGTTGTTTTTACTTTTTCATTTTCTTTTTCATAATGACTACAGAAATTCGTGTTAAATAACCGATGATCTCTCTCATCATTTTATTCTTTCTTACGTGTTTAAATTTTACCTTGCTGTGTGTCAAATCAGATTTGGATTTTTTTTTGTTTTCATCGTTTTACATTGCTCGGAAATTTTTTTTGTTATCATTTAATATTATATGTTGTATATATCATTTGGTGTGAAAATGAAATTTTGAAATCCGTTGTCCATCAGGGATTTCTGTCGAAGGAAAAGGAATTTTGCCTTAAAAATACAAAGAGATGTGCATAGTTTGACCGCTGGTTGAAAGCCACTGGATATAATTATGACATCTAATTAAACTTTTTTTTACTATCCTGGCGCGCGGTCTGCATGCAAGGTTGAAAATGGGATGGGGAGTATGCATTTTACCTCTCTTTCCAACGTTTACTCTTTTTCTCCGATGGCGTGGTTCAGCTGCTTCGAAACCACCAGAAAAAAGGAGTCAGAGAGCGAACATCTTTTTTATCCTCACCGCGCCAATCGCACTGCTTCAAAGTCCCTTTCGCAATTATTTTTCTTACTCGCATTTTTTCTTTCCTCCTTTTAATTCTTCTCTGCCCTTCTCTCTTTTTCGCGCTTTGAGTCTGCTTTTCTTTCTTCAACTTTGTTTCAATTTACAGACATAAAGAAGCAACATTTTCGTGTTCACAATCCACAAAAGTTACTATTGATTACCTAAAATATTATTTTTAAAATCATTATACTTCTTCCTATAAAAATCGTTCGTATTCTAACTAAAAAAGCAAACTAATATGGAAAGTGAGGAAAATCTTGGAAAAATATGAAATTGATATCTAAAATAGTATTGTAATATAACCAGGAAAAACAAATCAACAAAAAAAAGTTCTTGATATTCCATTTACTCATTAGGTTTTCCATTCCAGGAATCCTGCATGAATTTTTTAATTACTAAGAATAAAACTTCGATGTAAAAAAAGGGAAGAAGAAGAAGTTGAAGAGAAGAGAAGCTTGCGTTGGTTGTCACTCGACAAGGTTGTCGTGACCACAGATGTCTCTCGGTAAGGAAGGAGGAAGAAAAAAAAAGCCTGAATAAAAATAGTCAGCATGATAATCAGTATAACGCAGGGGAGAAAACACTCTTCACGTAACAACGTTCGCATACGCATGTATGCATTTATTCACAATGTTTAAATAGACAAAAAAAGAATTTCGCTGTAATTGTCACAAGTTGTTTTTCGAAAAGACTTCGTTCACACATTGACAATATAAATTCTATTTACATTAGACAAATAAAAATCAAAATTAATTTATAACAAAGAAGAATCAAATAAAAAATGAGTTTAATTATGAATATGAGAATAGGCTATTTTTAAGTTGTATGTATCAAGAAATAAAAGAAAGCACAAGATTCATGAATTTTGCATAGAATGCCTCGTGGTCAGAAATCGCTATGAAAAAAGGAGGTTAGAAAATTGTGAATCTTCTTGGTTATATCAGCCGTAACAAAGAGAAAAAGAAAAGGGTAGTGAGAAAAAATGAAAGGTAAAGTGGAAGAGAGAGAGAGAGAAAGTAGAGTTTCTGTTTGCAGTGCTGGTAGAGGAAAAAGGATTAGCATTTGAAGGTATATCTAAAAGAAGAGATTCCACGTGGTCCGATCTCGCTCGTACTCGTTAATGCGGGCACTGTCTCGCGATTCTGTATAGAGAGGTAAAAGAGAATCCGGCGCGAGGCTCCTCTTTCTCTGGACACACGAGTCTCAGAGAGACTCCGATCGGAGAGACGTCATTAGGGCACGCCATGTGAAGTTAGTTCGCCAAGAGGCCTTGTCAGGCCGCCACCGTCTTCTCTCTGTCTCCTTCTTTTTTTCTCTCTCCACCCCCTTACCGCGAGCTTTTTCTCCCCGTGAGTGAGGTAAGGCCCGAGATGGAGATCTCGCGATAAAAGGGCTGAAGGGCCAGAGGATTTCTTCGTCGACTAAACGAGATATCCGATTGGTATACCTAAGCCTGTGTGAAGCGACATACACACACAGAAACACATACATACGTCGTGGAGAAGAAAAATATCAAGACCGATCTAAAAGAAGCAAAAGAGCAACGCGGCTGAGGAAGAAAAAATGGAGAAGAAATTCACGAAGATCGCGCTCCTCTCGTTGGCGAGTCCCCGCGGTTTCGAATGATCAGCGAGGACCAAACTCGGAGTCAGAGTGCGCGTAAAATCGTGCGGGAAATACGAGAAGAGGGGAAACGCGAGAGAGGAAAGAGAATTGAATAGCCGAAGACAAGGGAGTGAGTACTTTAGGGGGAAGGAGAGGACGAAGGAGGCGAGAAGGAAGGCAGCCAGCCAGCCATTTGCTTTTATATCTATACGGAAAGAATGAAGAAGTGGTTTGGTTAAGATGTACACATTTTACTTGTATTGGTGTCTATGTATTTATAAAGGATGGCTAGTCGTGTGGGTTCTTGTTGAGCCAGAAAGGACGAGATGAGACGAAGACCGATTGAGCTGTAGTCGATCTTGCTTCCCCTGTCCGGGAGACTCTCCAATGTCTTGATGCGTGCCCCGGGCGCCCCTTGCCTCGCCATCATTCTCTCTTTCTCTCTATCGCTCTCTTTATCCCACGCGAGTTTACAAACACGCGCCACTTTCTACACGTCGAATTTTGTCCTCAAATTTATTTTCCTCGAACAGGTCATTTGTAGACGTCAAGATTTTTCAAATACAGTTTTACCTGCCAAGTGTCAAGGTTGATGAGGTCTACTACATCGGGAAGACATTGCGTAGACACTGGCTTAGGTGAAATTAAACCCCCGTCGAATTATCGAGGTGAAAGTTCGAATTTGTCCTGATTCTTTTTCTTCAGGACAATCAGGACATACATATACAGTTTAGTTCAAATATTTGCGTAACCATTCAAGTGTATATATATGAACGTCAATTTTTGTTTCCTACCGGTTAAGCTAATAACACGTCAATGGTGCTGAGCGAATAGTTTGCACGTCGACCTTGAAAATTGGTTCTAATTAGTTAAATATATAGGTACAAATATCACTAAAGCTAAGTTCTACCTCTAATAAGCTCAATGTTGGAGAATCAACACGTGGTGACTTATCAAGCAAATCAATAATCGTTGCCTCATCTTCAATTTGTAGGCATGTGAACATCATGAAAATTTGGATTGCGTCGTTTTTCCCTCATTGAAAAACGGACAAAAATTAATTCCTAACATTCCTATAATAAACATTCATTACTGATTTTAATTGAATGTATTTCACAATGTGACAAAAGCATTAATGTTTGTTTTTTCTTTTTGTTTTAGGTAAGTTTCATTATTTTCATCATGACCTACAATACGACAACGCTACGAGCACGTAAGTCTTGGCGATAAAACAATATAAATATCTCATTGAAAAAAATGATATATTTTCAAAGAGACTTAAAAACACGTAAACCTCATTTACCATGCTGTTATCGCCTGACATGCAAAAACCTCATAAAAAGCGATTAAGAATCATATACAATTGTTTTCGGGATCTGCAGGGGTAATTTGGAGCCGTAAATACATAATGAGTTCGTTTTAGGGCGATCGATAATTAACGCCAAAGCCGTAAGCAAGAGAAAAAAATGATACCGTTAAATCTTTTCCGAGTATCTCAAATCCATAATTAAAACAAAAGGTGTATTAAAAACAAATACGATGTAAAAAAGGAGCGTGTTACGAGTATCCTGGAGATCGATAATCGATACGCGGTGGGCATTAAAAATATATAGAAAAAAAGAAGATAAAATAAAAAGTGGGTACGGTGTGTGTTATGCGGTACCTACGTGTATAAAGTGGTAGGTTGGTTAGAAACATGAGGAAGAGTGGGGGCTATGAGAAACGCCCATACTATCGAATGTAATTACAGGGTATAGCAGCATCCAAATTTATAATGTCCCTGCTAACTACCGGCCACTCCTTTCATACTTTGCGAACTAACGAAAAAAGCATAACCTATAAATATGTATACGTACACACCGGTGCTTAAATCGTTTACGAAAAAACGTCTCAAATTAATTTACAGCAAGATCCGAGGACTCGCAAACCTAAGACAGACAAAGCCAGAATTTTATGAAAAATGGAACAAAATCGACGAGATTATGAAGAAATTTTGATTCTGAGCGATGTGCGAGATATGCGTGTGTGAAATGGCACATTTGTGAAAATGGAAGTTATGCGAGATCAACTCGTTGGCTGCTTTTATACATTGAAATTTGATCGAAGTGATATATGAGTGGGTGGGAGTCGAAGCACCTGCATCCGTGCAAGAAAGAATGAACATGTATATGAAAAGGATGGGCAGAAATAAGAAGAGATAAAGAAGAAAGGGAGGATAAGGTAGTAAGGTGATCGGAGAGAGAAAGTTAAGTGAACGCGATAGAGCCATAGATCATGGTGGCCGCAACGTGGGTTCCGTGGCTCTCCCGAAGAACCCAACTGCCCTCCATCCACTTCTTCGTCTCCTTCTTCTTCTTCTTCTTCTCCTCCCGCCCTGCTTCTTTATCTCTCTCTCTCTCTCTCTCTTTTTCTCTTTCTCTTTCTTTACACGGTGCGCGGATCTCACGCATCCCTGCGCCTCCGGGAACTTCCCGAGGAACATGCATGGACACGAAAATACAGAGACGCAAACGCGAACACTCATATAGGTTCCCTGGATCGTGATCCCTTGCTCTCGATCGTCTCTCAGGGCCGGTTCTATATATCGATTCTTCTCATCGCTTCTTACCATCTTTTTTTATTTTCGCTCTTCTTTTTTTGTTTCTTCCTTTTAGCTCCAAGTTACACGCTCTCGTAACGTGATTGATTATTCCTTCGTACGAGAAACAAAGATACCATTTATACACTATGTGTTGGCTTTTATTTGTATGGATATTTTCATCAAGTCCACGGAATGTTCGATGAGCTCTTGTTATTCGGAAAATCATTTTTAGATCTCTTAAGCTTATTAAGCAAATGAGGTTCGTTCTTGTTAAAATATACCAGATCAATGTGCAAAATAATAATCACACATAGTCTTGAAGATCTTGATGTTCCTTATTTTTGTTGAAAATATCAAACTTTGACTCGTTTGATTTCCAAAAAGTGTATAATTATTCTGCAATTGATGTCCGATTAAATTGTATAATTTTAGCTCTTCTGATCTTTTTGAATTTAGTAGTAATTTTTTCTAGGCCACGTGAATTTCGATCTACTTTCGATTTCTCAAATTTTATTATTTTTAGTTTATCTATTTTTCCTCAATGTTTTCCTTCGTGTACACACATACGATGCAATCGGTGTTGCCAAGTCCCAGCAACAAGTCGAGAAGGAAAAGGGATAAAAAATATTGAGAGCAAGAAAGAGAAAGAAAGCGGAGGAAGAAAGCAAAAAAACATCCTCGTCAAGTCGGTAGCATCCGGGACGATTGGCGCCTGATTGGTTGTTGCTGTTACCCGTCAGCACTCTTGTGAACACGAGACGCGCGATATACCAATTCCAGAAGCGTTGTTAACCTCTTTTCTCTTACCCCCCATCCTCACCTTCTTTTTCGCCCCTCTGTTCTTTATACGATTCAGAAGACTACATTAATTTAACATACTAACAAAATTTTAACAACATATCAATTGTATGCATTTAAACAAATCAAAAACTGGCGAAAAGCCATAATATCTGATGATGGCTTGATTATTAAAAATCATTTAGGATCGAGTTGAATTGATTGAAATAAAATATAACCACATGTTACATTTCATACCAAATTAAATCCAAGACTTTGTATCGTCAGGACATTGTATTTAAAAAAGAGAACTATGTTTTGTTATTTTTTTTATCTATCGCTCGACCGGTTAATCATGTACCATTTAAGCAGCGTCTCTAAAATATTTATTTCCCCGAGTCGAGAGAAAAAAGTGGTCAATCACAGATTGGAGGAAGGGTTGGTGATTTTAGAATGAGTCGACGAGATGGTCATGATACAGTCCGGGTGATTCTCACACACGAGCTCCCATACGCACGTACATGTTCAAATGTGAGAATGTGTGTATAAATCTCGTATAGGAAAGAGACTCGAACGAGTGATGCAGAAGCAAACGAATCGGGCAAACTCTGGTCACGCGCGCTCGGTGTAATCACGTCAGCGCTCTACCCGAACCCTCTTGATTAGACGCTCCATAGCTCGTTCTTCCTTTGCCCTACGCCTTTCTTCCTTCCTTCTTCTCTCTCGGTCTCCCTGTCGTGCATTTTTCTGCGCATCTTTCTTTTCCCGTCTGAGGATCGTGCTTTCACAATTTCTGTTCTTACCGGCACGACTCCGTGTCAGTTTGCGTGCTTACTTTTTTCCTCGCTCCTCTTTTTCTCTCCGTCATTCGCTTGTCTCTTCACTCCTCTTCGGCTCTTCTTTTCTCGTTTTTTTTCTTCGTGTTCTCTCAGGCTCAGGTATTTCTTTAAAGCTCTCTTCCTTTTCTCTCTCTCTCTCTCTCTCTCTATTTCTCTTTCACCCTTTTCTCCTTCCATCTTTCTTTCGCATATAAGAGACGTCGAGCCACAAATGAGGTTGTCGCGTCAGCACGCGTGCGCCCTTTCTCCTCCACTTCCCTCTTTTCCATCCACGACTTCGCCAGGACCGAACGAGTTTCTTTCTCTCATTCGCTTCTTTTCTTTTTCTTCTCTCCGCCACAGCACCCTCTCGCCTCCTCTCTCTCTCTGCATTCCCCTTTCGCTTGACACACACGTACAACGCTAACGACGCACCCTTCTCCTCTCTCGCTCTTTGCCATCTTTGCCTTCTGTCGACTTTCTTCTTGAGCATCTTTCCACATTTGCGCTCTCCCGCCATTTTGTAATAATCGTGAAGATTTTCCTTTGAAGTTTGAGATGATCATGCAGAGGTCAATAATAATGAGTGCGAGCGAGATAATCCAAAACGTGATTGATTAAATATCAATTATTTATTGTGATGATGGGTAGTAGCATAGTGAGAAACTATAATTTTTTTGGAAAATAATGACACAATTTCTAATGGAGTGACCTAGGTAAATAATCAATTTGATTAAAGTCTGAATTCTTCTCATGGATAGGTCAAAGCAAATTTTAGTATATTCCTTACGTATATAAAAATGTAAATCTCATTGAAAATTTGCGAGCTCACTTATCTATCGAGTAAACAGCCTGTCTTGTTCTTTGTTTAGAAACTTTTTTGATTTGCGCAGCGAAGAGTGAACGGAGAAGGAATAGAGGTTGGAAGAAGACATGTCAGCGAATGAGAAGGAAGTTATGGTCAGCCGTTGTCAGTGGAACGGTCGGGTCGGGACTCATTCTCTTGTGATGCAGGACTATAAGGAGTGGAGAACAACAGTGTATGGAGGCGCGAGATATTCACGCATACCGAGGATGCCGAACACACGCTGGTGCGCTACGACTTTATGAGGGGCCTTGCCATAAAAAGCCAATGTAATACAACTTGCTACGGCATATACGACTCCATATAACCCGGGCTCGCGTGTATCCGTACAGGCAGAATACATACGTTATGTTGGTATAAAACGTATGAAGGAATATACGTGTAAATGCTGGGCAGAGTCGAGGAACGTTGAAGCGGCATCAGAGAAAACCTTTCTTCAAGCGCGTTGCTCGAGTTGACGTCGTGGTATATTGGGTTGGCGTTCGCCTCGCCGAACTACACCAGCGTTTATACTACACCCGGAGGACCTTGATCCGGCGAGCTGGCGTAGAAACACGAGTTTCGTGTTGCGCATGCGTCCTCCCCGCATTTCGCCAAACTCGCCAGCTCCGGTTGCCCATTTTCTTCTTTCTTCCTTTCTCTTCGTCCTTCCCTCCTCCACCTCTCTCCCATCTCGCTCTCTCGAACGATCGAGCGAACGCTATCGTCGAACAACTTAATCATTTTGAGGTTATACGGCCATCAGGTATCTCCGGAGACTGGCCGATGAAAACTTTTAGAATCCATAAAAGTCGAGATTATGCAGAGTCCGTATCACCATTTATTCTTTTTTTCGCCACTCTTTTTCATCTCTCCTCGCTCTTTTGTCTGATGAATTCAACGAAATCTTTGGAGAGAATGGATTTGATTGCTCAATTCGATGATCGCTCTCGTTTCCATTTTGGAACCTCTCACGTGTTCGTGATGAAGTCGATCGTGTGGGAGAACGTTGATGATTCGATCGCGGGAATAAGTTGATTAGACGTCTTACCGTATTACGTGCAAAGTACAGGGGACTCGTCGACATCACCGTAAAGCGATTCTCTTCGCACGCGAATCTTGCGAATTGTTCGAAAGCGCGGAGGTTAAACAGGATGAAGCGGTTATCTTTGCGTGTCCTGAGAGCGAAGCGTGTTCGAAGCGGATAAAAAAGGAAAGAGAGAGAGAAAGGAACGAGTGTAAACGAACTAAAAAGGAAAAGGCTCGAGGATCCTGGTGAAAGAACACACTCACACACATACACACACACACACCGGCAGACGCAAATAAATAAAGTCTCAGATCGTGCCTCGGAGGTGAAGTTTACGGCGGCTATCGTGTATATTCCTAATACACTCGGGGCGTCCGTTTCGGCGGCAGCGAGTCAAGTATAGAAGCAAGGAATTCAAAAGAAGACTTCACTCTTTTTTCCTCAGTTATCTTTTTTTAGCTCCTTTTTCAACCTCTTTTTATCTTTTATGCACCGCTCCGTTCGAAAGCCCGAATATTATGCATAAAGTGGAGATTGGGCCTCATTACCGGCACGCAGCTGCTTTACCTCTTTTCTCTTCTTTTTCTTCTCTTCTTCCCTGGCTGTCTCTGTCGCTCCTCGCTTCGCGAGAGTACACGGCTAATAAGCCGTCACAGCTTCTGTGTAAACGCGGGCCGATGCAAATTTCGGCAACTGACCGGGTCGAGTCAGCGCCGAGATTGTTCCTTCGAGAGGCAATGACGAAGAAATAATTATCCTTGCTGTGCACCTCCACACTTAACTAAACTGTTTCTCCACGTGCACAATTTACGAAATTTCCATTCTTTTTTATGTGTATTCTATGTCCGTTTATAGGTGTATAGAAAAAAATCCGAGTTGCAGGTAGTTCCCCCTTCCGGCGCATAGAGGGCGATCGCACCCCAAATTTCGAGATAGCGCTCCAAGCGGGACGCTCTGGTACTAACCAGTTACCTTTTATGTTCGTTTTTTTCTCGTATCGTCGTGGCGTGATGAAATTCACGATTTAGCATCGCAGAGTGTGGTGCGGCGCTTACGAAGCAACACCCGGAGCAGAAGAAATATCGTCGAATTCTTCGACACCAGAAAGAATTCTGTCAATTAACATTGCCGAGGCTCAACAGAGAAAGAGCAGGAAGCGGGAAAAAATGGCGAACCGGAAAATTGATTCGTTTTACTCGAAAGGGAGAATATTCGGGTAAACCCGTTAACGAAAAGCTCGAGACGCGAAACGAGTCGTCAGAGGATAAATATCGTCGCAATAAAAAGAACCAACAAATGTGCATTAACGATTATTTATTTAAAGCCGAAAGCCGGGGAATATCGGGCTTTCGCGTTCTTTATGCGCAAACGCGAGCGAATATTTATACAGAGAAAAGGAAAAAGGAAGGTTCGCATGCTCGGGGCGAGGAAACTTTATTGGGACAGTGTTTATCCGGGAGGAACGACGAAGTTAACCGAATTCGTTTAGGTTCTCTTCTCGAGGTACTCGCTCGCTCGTCCCGGCAGCTTTTGCATTCGCACACAAACGCACTTCGCCAAGACCGTGCGCGGACTCGCGTAAGTTATATTTATACTGGAAAGAAACTACAGAAGCGATAGAGGAACGCGGAGAGAGCGAGGGGGGACACGGCGAACGGGGGTGTGAGAGAAAGAGGCACGCCGGGAGGGAGAAGAGAAAAGACGCGGTTTTGTATAAGGGGTCCCAAGGGGCGTGGGAGGCGGTGTTGTGCGTTATCCGAAAGTTTAGTGGCTGCTGCGGCGCTGCTCGCGCGCCAACGTATAAGAAAACCGGTAGTAAAGTTATGCGGGATCGAGAGCGGCCGAGAGAAAGAGAGAGAGAGAAAGAAACGCGAAGACGTACATCTCTTCGAGCTCGAAGCAGAGAGGGAGGTCGGCAAAGAGGGGCCTGCGGATGCTCCGCTATCCCCGTATATACAAGCCGCAGTATCCAGCCGATCTTCAACAGATAAGAACTCTGAGGTGTAACTTACTAGGCTCTTTATACCTCGATACACGAACGATTCCCCAATGCACATTTCGCGATATACATCTCTGGGTGGCATTATTTTTACCCCACTTTTACCCTTTTTTATACCTCTCGAGCATTCATTCTCTTTGTTGGGAGACTATTTTTTTTCATCCGCAACAAAAGTTGATCTTATACTTTGTCGATTGAATTTTTTATCACCTTTTTTGCGAATTCTCCTCATATCGTCTCATTTCAGAAATGTCTCGAGGTAAACGTTAAACTGTATTTAAATGAAGAATTAACTCGAATTTAAAAGTTCTCTTTCAAATTATTTTCAGTTTTTTCAAGTCAACTCGAAAGTGGGAGAAAATGTGAGCCTACGATCTCAGAGCTCGCTGCATTATGTCGACAATTTGCATTGGTCGTAGGTTTTCGCGGATTAGAATAAGAGACAAGCGAGGATACGCTTTTGAGAAGGCACGCGAGAGGGTTCACGCCGTGCAGAACATTTTTCGCCGTTCCTCGCTCTCGAAGGGGAGAAAAAGTAAAAAAAGCTAGAGCTGATCCCTTGGCGAAACTTGGAAGGCTGCTGCGAGCGCGCGACAAAACTTTCAAGCCGATTCTTAATATTCTCTCGCTTCCTCAGTGCCTTTAAGCTCTTTAGTAAAAATTCCCCCTGTCGTTCTCCCTGTATATGCGACGTGTAAACGTAATATCCTACCCTGACTTCGAGAAACATTATCCTGCCTGTCGCTTCGAAAAATATTAAGTCCATTGCCCGGTAATAATTAAGAGAAAAAAAATCCTGTTATTACCGCCTTTTTTTGCTAATTTAGCAAGTTAATTGACACGGATCTTATATACCAGAATGTATCAGGTAACAAGAAAACGATACATTTTTTATATTCATTTTTCAAAAATGAAGAAGTTTGTTCGAAAATTAGACGAATATTTTTGTTCTTTTTGCTTATTCATTTTCTAAGAGAACTCGCAATGCTAATTCTTTTTTTTACTTTACTAAGAATCTCAGGGTCACTCAATCGGAAAAAAGTTGCGTACATTACGAAGGGTTGAGCCGCACGATCTAAGCGTGACGACGAAGCATGAAGCGAGCCAAGAGGGCGCTGGGGGTCGGGGGTAAAGGCGTGAAATTTCGTTCGCGGAACGCCACAAGTTCGTTCTTTCATTTAGAAAGAAAAGTTGTAAAGGGAACGAACGATGAAAGAATACGCAGGCTCGAGTCATCCAATCGCAAAGGGAATGAGAAATGAAAAAAACTGATACTCAAGAGGATAATTCCAATTTTTTCGATTTTACATTGCTGACCCAACAACTCTCTCGATAATTATATTAAATTTTACTTCGACCTGTTGCGCTGAGAAATCTCGTGGAAATACGAGGAAAAATTGAAGTTATTTGGCATCGTTGAAAATCGCATAAAACTCTTACCGAAATAATTGTTCATAATTACTGGTACAATAAAAAGAATACAATTGTTTCGAAATCAGTCGAAATAAAATCTATACTAGAAGAAAACATTTCACGTCTTAAAAAAAGTTCAGAATTACTAAAATTATCAACGAAAAAGAATTCAATTTAAATAAATTGTTGGCATCGAGTAATCAAGATTTCAAAACTTTCATTTTCCCCTACAAAAATAATCGATCAATTTTGTTTATTTCGAAGAAGAGTGGTCGAACACTCGCCTAATCGTGTTCACGATTTCAAGAACGAAAAAAAAGAGAAATAAAGGAGAAAAGGAGGACGAGAGAGAAAAGTATGGAACTAGGTATTGGTCAACGTGGGCGAAACGTGGGAATCGCGACTCAGAAATTCGTCGGACAAAGGGTGCAAGGGCCCCTATATTTATATACAGGTGTGTGTATAAATATATACAGGGTAGTGGATTTTACGGCGTTCATCGGGTTCGTAGTGGCATTACGTTACGGTGACCAGTTTAGAGTGGGTGTAAGATGCTTCGAGAGACGAACGGAGCGAGTGAGAGAGCAAAAAGGGAGTATGGGGATGGAGAGATAGGCGTGTACCGACTGTTGCGACTCTCCTCGCAAACTTCGAGGGCCCAAACTCTCCCTGCAACCATTTTTTATTTCCTTTCTTTTTATTCGTAATTTTTTTTTATTTCCACGAGGAAGCACCAAAAACGTTTTTCACGCACATCATGAAATACGAACAACGATTTTGAGCTCCAGAATAAGTGTAACGATCATTTTTGCTTCCGACAGCTTGTTCGTTTTTTGATGCATCTCTTTCGTATTTTTTATTTAGATCGACAGCTTATCACCAGCTCTCTTGTATTTTCGCTATTGTTTTATGAAGGCGATCTTCTCGTTTTGCAAGATATATAGAGTTTTATGTTTTCATACTGACAGATCTCTTTACTCGAAAGCTTTAACTATGTCGGGAAACAAAACGATGATGGTATCCCAACAGACAGGTGGCCTCTGCCTAAGAAAACAAAAAGCATCGAAATAAACATACCCTGTGTCTCAAAATTTTTTTGAATATCCATTTTGATTGATATTGTTTATATTTAATTATATTTTTTTCTGAAATGTGAATCATATTTAATGTGTGTTTTTTTTCTCAATAATTTTCGAATCGAAAAATGTATTTAAATCAATGCAACGTTAAAGGAAAAATCGATCAAGTTCAATATCTTTGATTTTATAAATGTAAGAGTTAGTGCAGAGGGACTTGGCTTACCGATGCGATCGGTATATTGCGATAATCTTCAGATTGAGATATCTCTCCACCACGAGCATAGAGGCAAAGATCTTGTCGCTGCTTTATCACTAAAGAGCAAAGCGAAATCTTGGACGGATGCACGTGTGGTTAGAACGATATAATTTTCCGCTATATTTATGTATACACAAGTATGCAGAAGATTTAAAACGAAACCACCCAGTCGATAATCTCAGTGAAAAATAAAAAAGAAATAAATGAAAATCGAGGTGAATCATTTCGAATAAAATACTGAGATAATTTATGTAAAATTACTCTATATTTTACCATACACCTGGCTCTTTTGGTTCAATACAACGATTTCATAAACTTAATTAAGATTGTAGATATTGCAATGGAAAAAAAGAATTATTACGATGTCTGAAAATTTGGCGTACTCCAGAGATTCGGAAGCTTGGGCGAGCCTCGCGAGACAGCCTGTATATAGAAAAGATTTTCAGAACCTGTTATGGTCGTTCCGGAGCCACCAAGGTGGTCTACAATTGAAGTAATAACTCAATTATCCTCTCTGGGGCTACGTACCCGCCTATCTCCTTTTACTCTCAAATCTCTCTCACTCAAGTACGGTTCTCGCTCCTTCCTCCCCTTCCAGCCGTGTATGCTTTTTGCCCCTTCCTTTTTTTCCTACCTCTTTCTCTCTATCTCTCTCTCTTTTTAATTCCTCTACGTGTGGTTCGTTCTCTCTCTTTCTCTCTTTCTATCTTCATTTCTCTCTCTTGTTTTCATTCGTCTCACTTGTGGCCCAGCTTGGCATAATAATCCCTTCGATCCCATCACGATCTTTCCGTCCACATATTATTAGGGCCCCGACTTTACCTCTATATACATTTATGCGCGCACGCGTATATATATCTCATATCCACATGCCCGAGCCTCATCCCAGTACCTATATAGACATTTCTATCCTATCTACATGTATTCATTGTGCACTCTTTTTCTTTCTCTTCCTTCCTAAAATCAAGTCCCTATCATCGCGCCCACGACCAATTTATCACGGTTATTATATACGCACTTGCACTTGTCCGCTAAACAATAGCATACAATCTTTTTAATACAGGAATGCTTTAGTTTTTATATCAATTGCATAGTTGTCATTCGAGGAAAAATCCATTTTCGAAACAATTATCTTGATCTTTGTCTCAATCGGTGTATGATTTCTTTGAAATTTTTAAATAAAGTTGCAAGTTCATTTGTTTTCTTCTTTCGTTCGTTTTTTTCATTTAAAAGGGCGTACATTTTTGTGGACATAATTGTTGGGAAGAAATGACTTCAGATTGCATTTAATTTATAATTCAATTTACTTTTTTGATGCAATCAGAGAGCTTTTTTTTTGCTTTTTTAATTGAATACAGTGAACTGGGATATTTTTAAGTCTCGCTGTTCTCTGAATAAGTTGATGGCAGAATTTATATTTATTCTTGATTTTTTTGTCTCGCTTTTATATTCCATTTCGCAAGTCGCGATATCGCTCGAACGATTCGTGCAAAGTTCTCTCGAAGGATGCAAGAAATCTTTGAGAGAGAGAGAAAGAGAGAGAGAAGAACAAAATCCTTGTGGAGGATGCAAAACCGGTGGATGGCCCAAGTTATAAACGAAAATATATGGGAATAAGATAGTAAGATACATTCAAGTGAGAATGGATGGCAAAAGATTCAATAAATGCAAACTTGCACGTACTAAAATTAAATCAAACAAAACCTGATTGGAAAATTTATTTTACTCAGATTTCAAGTGAGTTTTAAAGTTTATATTCAGAAATAAAAAATGAATTATTTTAGTTATCTTAAAGAGTAGATCTAAGTGAATAAAGAATGTCGAAAAATTTGAAAAAAATCATAAATCAAAAATTCAACTTTTCAAAAAAAACAAAAATTATAACTTTATGCGAATATTGAACAAAATAGTATTCAAAATTCATCTTAAATTTAGATAAAAAAATTGATCGAAAGCGTAATGCGGAGGTTCAATAATAAAGTTGGAAACATAAATAATTCATCGATATAGGAGAATATAATTGAATCAAAACGATTTATGACGTTTGTTTGAAAAGATCAATTGTCTTGGGTTTTCGTCACGGATCAATCAGCGGAAATTTCGTCATACAAACGGAGGGCGACCGAGTGTGTAAACACACAAACAGGATTGAACCGAGTCTCTCTTTCTCTCTCTCTCTCTCTCTCTCTCTCTCTCTGTCCCTCCGTCTCTTTTTCTCGTATACCGTGAGGATATATGTGAGCTCTAGCAGCGCCTCGAGTCCTCCAAGTTTTGTTCGTTTTTGCTGGCGGGTCGTTTCGCTTTTTGCGTCTCTCTCGTTCGGTCTCGCATTGCATCGGTTGGTAGAGGAATCGCTCCTCTTCCTTCCTTCCTTTCTTCCTTGCTTCCTTCCTTTCTTCGCCCTGATCACTCTATATGTGTTTATGAATACAGAGGCGCGCACGTGTGTGCAAGCAAGCATGCAGCGAGCATCAGCAGCATCACGAAAGCAATCTTCCATCCCCGGAGTAAGACATTGAGGCAGCATTGAGCAGCAGCGCTTCGGGCCCCTCGACTCGTTCCTCTCTCTCTCTCTCTCTCTCTCTGTCCGTCTCTCTTTCTCTTCTCTCCTCTCCTCTTTGGCTTTTTCTTGAAGCTGTAGGAGCGTGTATGGAGTTGGGAGGGAGGAAGAAACGGCGGTTGCGGCGGCGGCAACGGCCGGCAAGAGCAGCATCCGCGGAGGGATTGGAGCGACCCGGCGCGCGCAACCTAAAGTCCACCTCAATCAGGGCTATGATGCCTCCGAGCCGATCTTAGCCAAGGTAGTGGGAGTACCTGAGCGTTATAGAGACGAAAGTTTAGCTGTGTGAAACGGGGCGCAGAGAGGGCCCCATCGTCTCACTGACTGGGTGGTCCTACAGCTTCAGTTCTCTTCCGACGCGCTTCAAGCCAACACCAAAAGAAACACTCGTACCTTAACCGTACTCTTTCTTTCCTCACCGCCTTATTCTTTCCTCTCTTCCTTCTCTCCGCGAGCTGTCTCTTCGCGATCGAACGAACCACTCGCCGCGAGGCTGCGCTCCCATCGACGCGAAAACTTTTCAAATCGCAACCCCATCCGATTCAACTCTCTCCCAGGCGGGTTGTTCTTACTAATTTGAGAGTCTCTCGGAACACGAGAATCGAGTTCACAACGATATAGTGATACAACAACATCCAACGGAACAATTCACGATTAATATACGCAAAGTGCATTCATTTATATCAAGTGACGGACTGTGAATTTTCTTTCTAAGAGATGATAAAATTTCGATATTCCATGAGAAGTTTGAAGAATTTATAATTTCATCAGGACAGAAATGTTAAAGGACAAGGATGAAAGAAATAAGTGAAACTTGTGCGAGACGCGAATTCGTATAACAACGCGTTTAACAGATTGTACATTACGATATTATGAAGGATAAAAGTCGATAAAGGAGATGGACGATATAAGAGGGGATAATTGCGAACAGTTAGCTCGATACAGTGAAGAAAAAGAGATAAATAAAAGCGTACTCGGTATATAAGCATGCGTCTTGTACGTGTGCATTTGTGCATCGACGAGTGGCAAAAGCATGGAAAAAAGTGTTTATATGCATCGACCGCTATAATCAAACGCCCCGGCTTTATTTTAGAATTTATCGTCTGATAAAGTGGTTACAGTCGGCAGATCATACATATACCTGTGTTTGTATACACGTACACAAGAATGTGAATCGGGGCTCAATTATATAAACTCAACTCGAGCATGATTGCCCGTACGTGAGCTCTTTTCGCTCGCTCGCTCGTTCCATACCGATCTTCGCGAACCAACGCACACCAAAACGAACAATTTTTAACGCATAAACTGTTTTCCTATCATTTACATATACTCTCCAAAAAAGAAATGTGAAGCATATACAATTTTTTTGAGAGAAATACATTTTTATAAAAACAAAATGGTTGCTTTTCATATCGAAAAATGTACGATGGACGATTTTCATTTAAGATGAAAAAATAATTGACTCGATGCAAAGTTATCGAGATCTCGGTACGTGTTTATGAACATCCGTTTTTGGAGGAAAATGGTAACTCCCGTCCGTGAGAAGAGAGAAACAAAATGGCTTCTCCAAACGTCACGTGACACCTGTTGATTTCGTGAGACTTGGGAGTCGAGTTAGAGCGCTTGACACGAACCGATTTTTGTATACCGCAGCATCTTTGCGTTCTAGTGCGACTAGTCGAGTTTTTTTAAATGGACAGTGACTTCGGGATTCAGTTTATCTTGCGTGATTCGAAAACCGTAATCCAAGTAATTGAAAAAACCCTTCGAAGCTCCACTAAAATTAAAGGATCGAAAACAACATTTTCTTCGTTAATCCGCTTCACCACTGACTGGAAGTGAAAAAATGAGGAAGGTGACTTTTGGAACTATCTAAAAAATCGCTCGAGACGAAACGGTGAGTTGACGAAAAGAAAGGAAAACGTTAATTTCTTTTCTTAAAATTACAAAAAATTCTGTTTTCTCCCTCGACTTCGTTTCTTCGAAAAAAAAAAAAAAATCGAAAACGTTGATTCTTTTGCCCGGACGTTTCGAGAGACACGGGAAAAAAATTTTTTCGACGCTCGCTCATAGATTTTTCTCTCAGTTTTCTCGTTTCCTTCTCGTGAGAGAAAAATACCGAGGCAGAGAGCACGTGGAACGATCCGAGGGTCGCACAGTTTTTCGTTCTCCCTCCTTCTCTCTTTCTCCTCGAATTCAGGTAAAATCAGAGACGGAACTTTTCGAGACGCAGTTCCTTCTCTCGCCTCGTATTGTGTTCCAGAAGTTTGTCCAGCATGGCCTTGTACTCGCAAGGCGCCTCAACCGATCCAAAGAGTCTATCGGACCGAGCTATCTATTATGTCTCTGCAACCTTTCAAACCCTCAATTCTTCGTATCTCTTCTCACTGACCTCTCTGCAAAGTTTTCTGTCTCTTTTTTCTCACTTTTCCTCCTCCTCTCTCTCTCTCTCTCTCTCTCTCTTCCTTCCGTGGCCGTTTTTACTTTTCCCTTTCATCCCGACACGTACAAAACGTGATTCAGTTCGCACCAGTTGGCAGACGACACACAAAGAATAAAGGATACGACCAAACGATAATTATTTAACCAAATTTATATTTTTTCTATTATCAAAACCAAGCTTGTTTAAAATGATGTCCTCAGGTCTTAACGTTGATAAATCTAATTGGAAAATAATCATTCCCATCATATTTTTATCTACTATGAATATCGAATGTGAAATTTTTTCAAATATCGTCGAAACTTGATAAAATAAATTTTATCAAACAAAATGAACGGTAGTTGGTGTAAATAAAATTGAAAATATAAAAAGGATTGTGAGGGGAACAGAGGGAAGGAGTGAAAAATAAAAGGATGCCCATCATAATTTACGGGGTAGATGATCGATGGGCTACCGTGCGGATCACGCGGCAAGTTAGAGGATTTTTTAGGCTCCGCGAGAAATGCCAAGGAGGTTCGAGATGAACACACGAAATTATTATTAAGAGGGGCCTCGGTGAGGTCTGAAGTTATCTTTCTTCTTCGTCTTCTTCTTCCTCCTTCGCTCCTTCTTTATCGGTTTTTTCTTATTTTGGACGTTCCAGTCAACCGCTCCGCAGCGCGAACGCATCAGCGAAAGGGCTGAATCCTCCACCCAGCATCAGTTAAGACCAATCGTCTCCGCACACAGGCGCGCGTACTCATAATCGGCAGTATAAAAATATGCGCGCACACTCTCTCGTGCAATATAAAGCCCGTCCACACGAGCTTTTATCTATGTATAAGTAAATACATAAATATACATTAGATGTGTGTACGTACGCGAGTATAAAAAATGCGTATATAAAAATATATAAATATGTATATAATGAACAGACATAACGCGAAGAACCAGTTCTCTCATTTCATTGCGTTCGTTGTCCGATAATGACGCATAGCGTGTGCGTTGTGCCGCCTCTTATTTCTTTTCTCCCTTCCCATTCCTCCATTCTCTGTGTTTCTGTCTCTCACTCTCTCGTTCCCTCTGCCAATTCTCTCCAGATTCTTCTCGGACTCGGTCAGTTTGTACAACTTTTCCCATCTCCTCTTTGCATTTTTGAGAAAAAAAAGTAAACGCCGAGAGATGCAACCTCGGGATACTCTTGGCGCCAAAATATTTCTCCCGATGAAAAAAGTTATTACTCGGTACAAAATAAAGAAGAATATATATCTTAAAGTTTATTGTTTCTCTCCTCCTCTCTTTGTTGGGAACTTGACACATTTTCGTGTTATGTTAACATTTATTTGGAAATTGTGAAACCTTGATTTAACAACACGTTTTTGCATCTTATTTCTCTCCTTTCCTTTGTTTTCTCTCTCGGTTTCTTTTATCGGACAGCAATCCGGGTAATAATGTAACGAGGAGAGAAATCCAGCGGGAATACTTGTCGTCGTGTCTGCCGGGCCCCTCTCTGTGCGAGCTCAGCCACGCGAAGGCTGCGTATTCCAACGCGAACGCTCTCTTCTTGTGCCCATACGTGTCCAGAGAGCTTTTATGTTATAAAGTCTTCTCGATTACCCGTGAAAGTGCGAGCAATTAGCAAAGCAACAAGCCGCTTCGTGCTTTCTGTATTCAACGAGCGCCACTCTCTCTTCGCGTTCCTTATTTCCTCCCTCTTCGATCTCTCTTTTCCATTTTTCAAAATATTTCACCTCAATTTACTAGTCGTTAAATGAATTAACCTGACCGAAAATCGAACCAAAAAATATATCCGAGTCATCTTTGAAGTCTCTCTTTAAAGGACAACGTTCTCACATTTTTTTCCCGAAAAAAATAAATAATTTCTCGTTTTTTCTCGCTTGAAAATGAAAACGACACGAATGGAAGTTTGAACGATGGTAGTTGGAGTCGCATTTAATCGTACCTTAAGATCAGCTCCGTGCCTCAGGCGACAATTCTCATACGTAATAAATATTTATCTCATGTTTATTTATGCGGGAGAATAAAGGGCCGCGAGTGTATATGCAAAAGTGCCACCGAGAATTTGCCTAATATTAATTGCTCTCGTCTCAATTTTCTCTCGCACGTCGATCAAAGTGATCTCTTCGGGGAAAAGAAGAACGAGAGACAAGTAACGAGAGAAAGAGAGAAAAGAGACGTTGATTCTCGCGTGCGCGAGAACTGCGGACGCGACTGCATTCCGCCCCGAGGCCTCTCTACCTATTTACGAGTATTCACGTCTTCATTAATAATGAAAATGCCCACTCTCCTTGAATGATCAACGAGTATGTTTAATACACGTCTACTCGATTCTCGTCTACGTATATCTCGTCATTTCGGATCGATCAAATTTCTCACGTTTACTGATGACAAGGATAGCGCAACACCGCTAATTTTTCTCAAAAAAAAAAAAAATTATACATTTTAATTTTTTTCTTCACCGTTTTACCTCATTTTTTGCCATCGTATACTCTGATTTATGAACAACAACAACAACAACAACAACAGCTACACCAATAAAATAACAGCTAAATTTCTTTGAGCAAAAATGTAATTCATAAAATTTGTTTTTTATATCAATATCTCGCAACGTGTTTTGTTCTGATACTTCGATGCTAAATAATTAGACTGTTAATTGATTCAATTGAAACTGTGTGTAAGCTGATAGATATTATTACCTCAGCGTCGTTTATACTTTTTCAATTCGAACAAAACAAATATTTACGCGATGACTCAAGAATCAGAAAAGTGTTTCTGAAATAATGGTGAGAAAATTAATCAGAGAATCGTGAAATGTTTTCTTCATAATTTTTTTCGTCTGACGATCGGGAAAGGGATAAGGAATATTTATACGCGGTTTTATAGCGAATGCCCTTGCTCATGTACCAGTGACGACAAGAAAAGTCGTAACAGGCTAGCGTCTGTGCGAAAGTGTATCTGAGTTCTGGCTCCTCTCGACGAGAAAAGATCTCCAACCGGGTTATTTGCTCTCGCTTGGATTTTACGGCCCGGACGGCTTGGACCGGACAATTACCGGTTGTTAAACTCTCAGCCTCCCTCTCTCTCATTCTCCCGCAGCATAACCGCCCGCGTGTATGCCTTTCGAAAGTTTCGCCTCAGTTTTGCAAAGCCCCTTCCATTTTTTCTTCAACCCTCTTGATTTTCGATCCACCGAGAGGTAACATTTCTTCATCTCCCGAAATCTCCCTCGCATTCATTTTTAATTATAAAAAAAACTACTCAATGAGACGAATAACGTGTAAAAACATGATAAAATTAAATTTGATTGATGACTTCATTTTGACTGCGACAGAGGACTCGATAATTTCGAGTCCCAATATCTTTGACTTTTTTAACTCGTTTTCTTTTTGCTCCTGATGAAAAGCCTCTGCTGGGAAGAAATGATTCCGGTTCCTCGTGTGGCTCGATGAGCGAAGTACGCGATGAAGAAATTACCTACTCGTATCTCTTAATTTTGACGAGAAGGAGGGAGAATGGAAGAGAGGATGAAAGGAAGGGAGGGAGGGTGAGAGCCTCGGGATCTCTCAAGATTGGAAAAGATCGGCGAAAGGCGCACGGGTTGCATCTCTTGACCACGAATAGTCTGACGGATTCTCGCGAAGGGGAGAACTCGTGTGTTAGGGGCAGAGTTTTGTTGCTCCAGCATGAAAAGAAAATAATAATGCGAGAGGGACAAAGAGCGAGAGAAAGAGAGAGGGAGAGTGAACCTGCAGATGAGCAGTATAGAATATATGGAGCCCTGTTAGAAGCCGAGTCGACTTCAACTCGGACAACCCCCAATTATCTTTACCAAACTAGAATCTTCGTGATTACACGCTTAGACTTCATTTTTTCTTTCTACCTTTGCCTATATATTTCTCCCTCTGCCTCATATTCTTTTCTCTTTCTCTTCCAACATAAATCTTTGTAGAATTCCCATACAGTCTCTTCAACCGGCGCGATCCAGGTGCATCGTTTTGTACACTTTTTGCAAAATATTAACTCGTGATGTTAATCCATTTTTTTATTTCTTATCTCGACGTTCACGCACTGTAGGACTTTATTGCTACAGTTTAAAAATTTACATAGATTTTATGAATAAATAATTTTAATTGTTTAATTGAATATTTTTAATTAGAATTAAAAACTATGGAATATCACGAGGATTTGTTTATTAATAAACGATAACAAATTATTTATTATTTACTTGAGATTTGAAACGAGCTCTTGGCTCTGAGAGAAGAGCATAAATGTTCGTCGTTCGAGGTACGAGAACGAGCGAGATTCGAAAATATTCTTTGCCCTCCAAGGAGCACTTGGATTGTATGCTAATGTATGAGGGAACATCCCGATGCGCGAAAGTTAACTTCGGTTATTTATACGTTTCACACTATTCGAGCTTGCGATACGCATCCATTTTATTCACACACGAATGCACATAATGTGTATGTGTTTACAAAAAAGAAAAGACCGATGAAAAGTTTGATTTGTGTACTATTGCGGTTATTCAGTGCCACACCTAACATTATACGAAGTCAATAAAACCTTTAGAACGTATGTATGAATAAAACTTAAAATTATACGAAAATTTTACAAATTTCACATGCACATAAAAATAATTACAAGTATAAAAAAGTTCGCGATCATTGTCGTTGGTGACGTTTTTAGTTTATTAATAGTAAAAAAATAAAATAAAAAATCCTCAATGAACGAATTGAAAAAATTCTTTTTTAACGTATAATGTTGAAAACAATTCTACTACTGCAACTTGATCACCAAATTTGGAATTGTATTGCGAGGTAGTTTAATTTTCTCTTTGTGTCAACATTTGTTTACCTGATTCTTAACTTTATATTTTATACGGAACCGGAAGATCGTTAACATATGGTAAATTATGAGATTTGGAAAGTTAAAAGACCCCCTCGCGTTTGTTGGCCGACAATTGTGAAAAAGTCAACGGTGCATTTATTCTATCATCGAGAGAAGAGAAACGTGGAGAAAAAAAACGATTTTGTGAGCCCTTCGTTTGTGATTTACATATCAGCCGTTATTTCACACGTGATCGAGCGTGAAAAGACTCATTGGAGCGCGATCGAATCGCTGTGACAAGTATTAGCAAAATATCCACGAGCGTATTTCTTTCCGATCCTTTTTCGCTTTTTCTCTTTTTTTGCGTATAAAAGTACCTTCGAGGGGTACAAGTGGCGCATTTAATTTTCAATCCTTTCTCTCCGCTGTTTTTCGTTTTTAATGCCTCCTCTCTCGCAGTTTCAATCCGTACAAAATTGTTTCCATTGTTCCACAGTGGTCTCGCGAATGAACAATAGAAAGAATCGCGAGCACGCGAACACGAATTCTAAAAAACTTTTCTTTCCTCTTCTCGCCCCTTTTACTCCCTTTTTTCTCAATACTTAACGTCTGTAATATGCACTCACTTTTGAGAGATATATATTGTACAGCGGTTTCTGTGGTCAACCGTAAGAGCAATTTTTTTTTGTTCTACGTATATAAAATGTTGACAATGAAAAATTATTGGATTTTTCATTCCTGAATTTATAAAAATAACTGCTTACATCTTGCCACTATGAGTATATTAATCTCATCGTAAAAATAAAAAAATTCTGGTTTTTTCTGAAAAACTAAAATATGTATGTTCGAAAAATAAACAGAAATAACTTTGGTGCTACAGATCAAGAGGTACGTCAATTCAATTTGAAATGACTCATGATTCCAGTTACGTTAGATTTTGGACAATTAAAATATTAGAGTGAAAACAGGAGGAAAGAATTGATATGGAGAAGGCAGTTTTGCAAAAGAGCGATGAATGGATCGGAGGTAAAAAGGTTCAACGATGCTTGAACTAATTGTTACGCAACGGACAATCGAAAGATCAACGGGAAGCTCAAAAGGGGGATACATTCAGTATTAAATACTTCCTCGTGGACGAAAACTTTTTTCTTCTTCATTCCCCGCCCACATTGACTCTCCAACTGTTACACACACCTTTCAATCTCTCCTTTCCGTTTTTTTCTCTCAATCCTTTCATTTCTTGCGCTCCTTGATTTCGAAGCGAAAGAGTTCGCTCTTCCGTGATTTTGCTCTTGAATACGCACTCCGCCGTGCGACGATATAATTGTTTTTGGTTTTGCCGATCTTGAAATCGAGCTAAACGAGACGCCAGAAATAAAGAAACGGAGAAAGAGAGGGGTGTTTCTATTGTCACGAAGCGTAGAGGAAAACAAAAAGTGCAAAGTCGAGAGGAGGCGTGTGCCACTGAGAGAAAAGACCTCCTGACCAGAAACGTTTTATTTTTCCTTTTACCATTTCAAATTTTATTACTGTTTGTTTGTCAAACAATCAGCCTGCTGCATTGAGTTTATTGTGCTCCACTCCAAATTACGACCAATATTTTAGTAAATATGCCGAAGAAAAAAAATGTTTGCGGCAACAATTGCTTTTCTTACTTTTATTATTTGAATTCATTGATGAAAGATTTGTATACTGCTACGTAATAATTTTTTTTGTCATTTTTCACATATTATTTATTTATCAATTTGATAGTTTTCGTGCAAATTATAACTCGGTAACATTAGCATAGTGATAGAGTCTCTAAGAATTCTTCTCGATTTTTGAATATTTATTTTGAGGAGGAAAAGGCTTTATTTATTTTATCCTCCTTTCTTTCTTTCTGAAAATCCAAGTCTTGTGTGTACAAAACGGAAATGAATTCTAATTAAAGGCGTGAATATTTCTTGCGAGATTGGTGATCTCTACTGCTGATTTCCATTGCACTTGCATGCACGTACTTTAAGACGACGTCCCATCTTGCACACAAATGTGACTCACACACTCAGGGCTCATCTCGCACACTAACGAATCTCGATATTTGTGCTAGACGAGAAGCTATAAATACATTTACGCACGCGACCCTCGATTCCGTCGACCCACGTGTCTAGCAGCTTGAGTCCTCCCGACTGCCCTCCCATCCTCACTTCGAGATGTACATGTATCTCAAGTAGACGGTTAAAGATTCCTTCCTTCTTCATTTTTTTCCTCTCTTTTCGTCTTCATAAGAATTCACTCCGCATTTCTCTTGATCACGCATCTTTCTTTCTGAAATGCGAAAGTGCGAAAAAGTCGCAGCCGGAGTGACGATAGAAAAAATGCAATGAGCTTCGATAGTGTAAAGTTTCAAATTTCTTCGTTAACAAATTCAATTCGATTTTTATAATTTCAGTAGAAAGAAGTCGATGTAAGAAATTCGTTTTTAGAAAAGTTCGATTTTTTGCAAATTCACAACAAGTCTTTCATCAGTATTAGTGCAGAATTTCCGGAAAAAATATTTGTCCCAACAAGAAAAACAAAAAATGTGGTAAAAATTGCTAATGGCTCGGAATATGAAAGAAAGTGAATTCGTTAAAAATTGACCACGATATAAGTTTCTTACAATTTACGTGAAAATTCGTTATTTGAAAAAATTTCCGAACTTCTGAATTGGGTAATGAAGGTTCTATTGAATAAGAAGGAAGCGTAAAAAGGGAGGGTTCACGGAATCGAAGATTGAGAGAAAAAAGGTTCAGAGGGGGAGGGAGTTTTAAGAATGGAGGAGAGGCGAGGCATTGTTGATTTTTTGCCGATGTCGGTGGAGACCTGTAAAAGAGAGATTCGGGCTTACGATCCTGTTGTAGAGAAGATATAATAGAGATCGCTCAGGTGGTTCGGAGGCTCATCCCGTTCGCGTCCAAGTTTTCGTTCTGCCTCTCCTTTCTCCTCCTCGCGCTGCCCCTTAGCTAGGTTGCCTCTCTTACTCCGAGGCCGCCAATCCGAGATCTCTCCTTCTCTAGCGGCAGCAATCTTCCACGAACGTTCCAAAGAAAGAATCGCCAGGAACTTGATCCATGAATTAAGAACGACTTCCGAGTAAGTAAGAGATCTCTTCCAATTCCTTCTCCAAGTTTTAAAAGATCAATCTAATACCTATCAAAATCATTTCGTTAATTATTGTTTTTAATAATAATATACGATAATTATCAGATTATCTCATTTCGATGCCAAATTTGTGTATCAATTTATTTTCGCTTAAATTGATGTTTATACTCTATTTTGTAGTAAAATGTGAATCAGGAAATTTCCTCCATAATTTCATGAATTGAATATTTAAAAATGACAGTTATTACGAAGGTGACTCTGATTCGCTGCAAAACAATAATTTACATTAATAATGACGAGATTCCCAACCCAACGCTGTCAGTTTTTATTACAGAGTAGAATGTACAAAGGCAAAAGTGAAGAGAAAGAAAGAAAAAGAGCGTCAACCCTCAAACGTCTCAATTCATCGTAACTCTCGTTGTATCGGAGAGTTCACCAACTTCGTGTGGGCGAATCTCTCGAATCTTTTCAGTTTGTACGTAACTTACGGGCTGACAGCGATGGAATATCGTCTCCTCACTTTTTCGTAAAAATCTCACAGTCATTCGAGTTGAACATTACTTTCAATAATTCAACATCTTACTCAACATTAGTCAACTTCAAAAGTATAAAAACAAATTTATTATGTATTCATAGTGCAAATGAAAAAAAACTTATGGACGGAGATGTGAATTGAGCATTTATCATTCATAAGCAAATAAACAAAAAGTGTTATAATTAGTGATAAATCAATGGAGAAAAAAATTCTTTAATTGTCAAATGTTTGCACTCACATGAATGCATGGATACGTTCAATATACGTACACACGAGCCCTTGGACCAGAGATGATTTTTTTCGGTGATTCCTGGTGCGGACTCGAGGGCCAGGAGGAGATACTTCAGCGCAGAAATGCCCACACGAACGAACACACACCCTCGCGCTTCGTCCGGGTAGACATCTCTTTGTTAGCGAGGGCCAGTTTTCTCTCCTTCTTTTAGTTCCTCCTCATCTTCTCTCTTTCCCTCTCTGTCTTCTCTCCATTCTTCCCTTCCTCTTTCTTTTACTTTTCTTTCTCCTCGTCGTCGTCGTTGTCGTCGTCGCCGTCGTCATAGTATCTTCCTTGCTACACACATTTCTTTTCTCCTTTCCCTCTGACTTTTTGCTTCGCTTTATTCTTTCGAGCGAAAGCTTTGACTTCCTTACAGTTTTGAACAACTTATTCGACACTATGTACATTTTTATTTAAAATTAACGTGTACAAATAAAAATATGTTTTTAAATATCATGTCAATATTGCCCTAAGCAAAATTTTTAAAAAAGTTTGTATTATTTTTTGCGAAAAGATATTGTCGAATCACATCATTATAATCACATAAGCGATAAAAATCTTTGAAAGAACACGTTCACGTCTAAACTTTTCAAAATTATTTGGAAACTTTTTTACTTCTATTTAATTATTGAATTTCCATTTGATTTTCTTAATCAAGCTGTAGTGTAGAGAAGAGAAGAAACCAGATTGGCGACGTGACATCGTTGTGGAAGAATCGTAATGAACTATGGAGAGATTTTTGCTCTCTTTCATAGAATGAGAGTAAAGAAAGGATCATGAAGAACGAAGGGAGAGAGGAAAAAGGATCGAAGGAAGAAAAGAGAGAAAGAACAAATGTATTTACTTTCCTTTTTTTCTTGGCTGCAGTATGTCTGCTCAAATGACGTATGTATGTATACATATTCGATGTGCATACACGTGCATACACAGATATATTCGTTTGAAGATGTTGTCTATCCCCGCCGTGGACGTGATTCGCTTTCGCGATGGAATAAAGACCTCCAGTACGCTGACTTTGTTTCTACCAAGATCGAAGTACTTCGTGTCGCTCTTCTTCGTTTCTGAGCCTTTTTTATCTCCTGTCTTTTATATAATATATACTTTTGCCTTACGACGGTTTTTGCCTAGTGCTAATCTTCCACCGTTTCAATTCGAAAATTATGATCTCTCGTTCAAATTTCTCTCTTCTTCCGAAATCTTCTTCAACTCTGTGGTTTTCTTCCTTGCTCATCTTTTGGTAATTATTTTGATTCTATTGATTTTTAGACAATTTTTATTAGAACAAAGATCGTTGGTTGTTTATGTTGATCGTTGGAACACAAATATGTAGTGTAGATGTCATAAAAAAAGACAAGAAAGAAACATGTAGTCAGCATGGTCAAAGTTTTTACTTCGATTGCATCAAAGCTTTGCTTTTTCTAAAGAAGTTCTCTTGATGAAAAGAGGAGTAAGATCAGGATCGATCTATAGATAAAAATCTTACAATCTTCATCGTACTCCGATTCAAGAACTTTGATCTGCCGGATCGAATTCTTCTCCTCTTCTAATATCAATTCCTCAGCTTCGACGTTTTTTCCCTCTCTCCAATCGATCGTTTAGTTTAGTTCTATTGGTTTTTAGTCAATTTATTAGAAGCAAGGTGGTTATTTGTTCGTGTCAAAGGTCAGAAACGTTCCTCCGATTTATTCCCTCTCTCTCATTCAGAACCTTTTCTCTCTTTATCTCGCTCCCTTCGAGGATGTAGGGTTAATCGAGATAACGATCGAATTACGCGCGGTAATTCGACCTTGGTTTTTAATCGTTTCCGCGTTTAATGATGCGGTATATATGTATATACATATGTATTTTCCTTCCGAGAGAGATGCAACCTTCGATCCTTTATGCTCGACCATTGAACTATCATCCCAGTCATTTTACAACGATCTTTCTTCGATCTAATCGAAATACCCTTCTTTTTTATCTAACTCAAAAAAACGTCATTCTAAATAATTTCCTCGATCGTAGCCAACAATTATTCTTCGAAAAATACTGTCTAATCATCATCCTTTAATTAATTACATCCATTAACTCAAAAAAAAAAAAACAACGCAGTAAAGTTTCAATTAAAAATAAATACATACAACGTACGCTCTTTAATACCTCATATATACAAATAATGAATAAACGAAAAACGAATGGATCAAGTGTATCGTAAACGGAATTTTTCCGATTAATTTTTTTAAACAGTTAATTTTAGATGAACTCACGGTAAAAAGATTTCTCGAGCAAAGTGAGCTTGAATTTCCTAATTAATTCGATTTTGCCAATCGAGTTAAGTGTTGGTTTTTTTTTTCATCTGCATTTATCGGTGCATCTCGCATTCGCGTCGATTAAAATTTTCTGTCTCTCATGCCGACATAGAATTCAGAAGGAGAAAGGAGAGCCGGGGAGAGGATGATGACGAAGACGTAGTGAAGTGAGAGGGAAAGAGAGATCGAGAGGGAGAGAGAGAGAAAAGGTAGAAGCGAGCTGTATATGTATATAGGGAAGGCTATAGCTCGTAATTAGTGGCAACTAACGAGGTACGCACTTCTTGCTTTCTCGCATCCCTCGCTGGAATTTCTTTACGCGTTTTCACTCTGGATCCAGCAAGCACCAATGAAAAAGCTCGTACACTTCATGCTCGTAGTGCCAAATTACTGGGTACATATTCTTTAACAAGTATATGATAAAACTATAAAGAACATTTACCGTTTGCCCGGCGGAGAAGCTGATTGAGCCAAAAGCTGGCGGCGCAGCGAGAAAGGACGAGAGAGGACGCGGGAACAAAAAATTCGAATTTCAAATGCCTCGAAGAAAAAGCCCTCTTAATGAAAAAATAATGGGAAAAGGGTGGATACGAACAAAATAATTTTGTAATTAACGCGAACGATTTTTTTTCATTAAAACATTCCTGTGAAGATCATTAAAAAAGGTTTTATCACGTTATAATTATCCGGCGTGAAAAAATAATATAATTTGTAATAATCATTTTCTGACGATCTTTTTTCGTATTTGTAATTCATAATTCATTATTTGAACACCTTATTCTCAAGACTATTCGGAAACTCTTATATACATTTTTTGCATCGAATAAGCGTCGATTGAGCAATCAATATGAAGTTGTAGGGACATACATAGATGTTTCAATATGAGGATTAGAAAAACTTGTATAAGACGATTCAATAATTTCAAGTATGCATGTAACCAGTTCTCATGGATTTCACGTGAATATAAACGGAATGTTTGGTCTATAACTTATTGACTTACGGAATTCACATCGTTGATGCACAAGTATATCAGACAGAGAGAAAGAGTGAAAGAAGCAGAGAGCAGAAAAAAATTTATGTTATTTTTTCCTTCAACTCTTGATACTTGAAATTCCTTCGTTCCTTTTTTTGGATTTCTCGACATTTTTTTTCTCTCTTTAAATCCCAATTCGATATCTCTCGAGTAAGTCCGAGCGATCTCGCGTTCGGATCACTCTCTAGGTGTGCATGGTACAAGGATCTGGTCCCGTATGCATCTTGAAAGCGTACGAGAATGCTGTCTCAAGTCCAATGCTTAGGGCCACGTGTTTCTGTTTCCAAGCACTACAAGCTTACTCCATTCAATACATTACGTGTATATTTTTTATTCACACAGGACATTCTACTTCTAATCGCACTTTCTTATTGAATAATTGTAATTTTCTATATTCCGTTTTCAAAAATAAAGGAAACCATTTTACATTGTTTTATATCACGTGCAAACATAAATTTGAGGATAAAAATAATTTATTTTATGTTCTTTTGATTTTTAACATTTTTACATATAGAAAAATGAATTAACGTATGCCATTTTTATAGATTACGAACTTTCTGGTACTTTTTGTCTGTGATTTCTAAAAAACCAATAGACCTAAAGACTCAAAATACTAAAAATCAATTGAGTGGGTATCTTAATAAAATGGTAAAGAATTTGTAAAAAACTTAGGTATTCGAGAATCAAGTCTTGAAATAGAAACATTCGATCGATTGGATGTGGAATGTTCCGTAGAATTGGGAGTTGCTCGTGTGTCCACATACGGGCCAGCTGCTAAAAGTCAGAAGGCCGCGGAGCTGAGAATGTTTAGCGCGTTAAATAATGTGGAATACGTTCTTCTGGCTTTTATCAGTCGATCCACGCAGATACAGGTATATAAAACGTTGAGACCCCGAGTGTGTATGCGTCGAGATATATTGATTATCATGGGTATATGAAGGAAAGAGGTTGAAACTGTTCGGGAGACCGGTCCTCCGGAGCTCAGAAAACCTTCCTGAGACCGGCGATGCAGCCTCTCTCCTCGCTCGTTCTCTTTCTCCTTCTCTGCTGCACACACGCTCACCAAACGGGGGACCCACAAACCTGCCTGCTGTGTTTCATTCTGTCCTTTCGTCCAGTGCCTTCCTCTCCTCTCTCCTTCTTTCCTCACTGAGAACGTACAACATTCCCTTGCCGAAACCGAAAAACACTCTTGCCTCGAAGTCGAATCCAATAGAAGGAGGAACAGAGAAAGAGAGAGAGAGAGAGAGAAAAGAGCGGTCCATGGCACAAGGAATTATTTATGGGGGCTGATAGAGATGCGGTCCTGCTGACCATCACTGTTGTCTAAGAGCACGCGAGCGAGGGAGAACGACCGAGGAAAAAAAAGATATACCCACGCATGGAATTCCTTCTGTCTCATCCTTTCCTTCTCATTCTATTTTGTTCCGTTTCTTTATTTCTTTTTTTTTCGGTCTTTTTTTCTTGTTCTCTCTCACTCCGTTTCGTTCATACAGGCTGATTATTCTTTCACTACAACATCCTAGACTTCTGTCTTTCTGCTCTCTTTCACAGCATTCCTGTCTTGGTTTTTTCCCTCACTCTGATTCGCATCATTTACGCTTTCTCCGACCATCTTTTGTTCTTTTTTTCTCCACTCTACTCTGTATCGTCCACCTATCACCTTCTTTTTTTTCGTAACAGGTCGATTAGATCATCTGCTCTTACATTTTTAGCTACTTATCAAACTTATAACGGAACAAAAAAATTGTGGAAGTTGGATTTACTGATATTTGTAACTGTATTGAATAATTCAGTGCAAATAAAAAAAACATCAACAAAAATTAAACAACAAACCGTACAATCTGTTCAACAAAATTTTTTTATTTAAATAAACTTGACAATCTCTCAATCAATTCAATATTTTCAATGGAAAATTCAGCCTCCACGAACGAAATGATTCAAATTACCGATATTTATCATTTGTACCAGAAAAATCAAAATAAACGGACAAGCTGGTTAATAACTTAATTACGAGCAATCTTGGGTTCGAAGATCGGCAGGAGGGAGTAGAAAATCCAAGAAGAAAAAGAATAAAGGATACTTATGATGGGGAGACAAGAAGGTTGGAAGGTATTTCGTGTATTGAGCGGATAGCTGTGTACACACGTATACATAATATATGCACGGAAGGTTAAAGTTTTAGCGTGGTGAAGCCCGAGGGTCGCGGGTGCATCCTTCGGGTCGAGAGATGCACCAACCGTGCGTGGGCGTATCTGCTACACTCTTTTTCTCCTTTTCTCCCACTCAATTTCCTTTTCTCCTACCTCGTCCTTATAAACTATACACATATATAGAATCTCCTCTCGGGCTGGTATTATCTTATTTTTCTTTTTAGCTCCTCTCTGAAGGGCGGACCTCGAAAAACTGGGAGAGAGAAGCGCGGTTCACTTATTTATTGCCCGGAATATTAAGTTACTCGAGTTCCACCGGAACGGACACGCGTGTGTTCGTAGGCCCTTTATTCCGCTTGTATACCACACGAGCTCTATTTATTCTTCGCGGATAGTATCCTCTCGCCTGTACATATAAGCTTACACCATTTTTTCCTCTCTCTCTCGCTCCGTCTTTCTCTTTGTCCCTTTCTTTCTCTTTTGTTGTCTCTCGATCGCGATCGATAGTGATCTAAATATTTTTAGGATATCTCTCTGTCAATTTTATAATACAGTTAATGTAAAAGGATTAACGTTACGATTTAATTTTGTTATTGGTATTTCTATTTCCTTGGTTTCGATCTGGTATTTTTTCGATTGAAATATTTTTGGAAGAGAATCGGAAAATAATTATTGACTCAATATTCTTGATCAACGATCATCTGAAAATTTTTTTAGTCCTTAGTTCAATTTTAAAAAAATCTTTCGTTATTCATTTCGTTATTTAATAGATCTTAATTCGAATAATTTTATTTCGTTGTTTTAAACTCTCGGTACTGTGGGCGTTGAAACGTTTTTTCATTTTAAAGCTTTTCCGAGAACTATCGACAAGAAGACATTGCCGGAAAAACGTGAAAAAAAATTAAGAGGTATATCTGCGTGCTGGAGGAGTTTGCTTTTGTTTTATTTTTTGCCTCTCCTGCTATATACGCATGTACATAAAATAAAAGATGAACGATAATTCTCGGAATGAGTATAGGGTGTATGAAAATGGGGTGGCCGAGAGGTCGGTTATCGCTACTCAACGATCTAAATTGATTTTAGATCTCGAAATTCGATTGCGCGATCGAGTAGCGCGTACCGCGTTAATTAAGAGATACGGGTTCACCATCTCAATAGAGAGGGTGCATCCTCCGTTTATAACATTCTTATTACATTTCTATACACTCGCAAACTTATGAGTATTTTTTCTCCATCGTTTCCCTTTTTTATTTCATAATTTCAAACCTTAAACAATTTTTTTTGTTTTATCACTAAAAGTCACTCTGCACATACGTAAATAAATTGCACATATTATTTACTCCAGTCAAGTTTCTACGGAGTGTCTGGTGAATTTTAAAGCAAAATGGAACTTTTTATTCAGTCGAGCGTTTAAATTTTGATCGAGTTGTTACTCTAATAAAAAATTGAGAAGCAACAGGAAATTTCTTATTATACGTCTGTATACATATCGAGTGGAATTAGTACCTTCGCACAATTTCTTTTTGCACGTATATCGCGAGTGATGAAAATGAAAAAGAGCGAGGAGAAAAAAATTAATCGACGAGTTACGACACGCCGTAAATAACGCACGTACACTTTATTCACTTTCTTGTTTCGGGCTCAATCTCTCGCTCGGAATATAATGCGGGTGTGGCAAAACATCACATAATAATATTAAAATCTATATAGCTATACGATAAAAATATGTACATGTGCTCGCGATGTGTGTACATTGTGCGCAGGATCGTTCGTATAGCTGTGGATATGAACACCGTTTATAGACTCGATCTGACAAGCCTCTCTTATCTCACTTGAACAACTTTATTCGCAAAGACTGTGTAAGGCCTTTAAACACCATGCGTAGTTGATACATACTTAAAAATGCAATTTTCATATCGTACATTAATTTTCCTGAAATCGCCTTGTTACGTCATTAAAAAAATCGTTTTATCAAAGAAATTGTATTTTTTATATGAAGGCGAACTAAAATAACAAAATCCATTACTGATTGGACACTATTCTTGATAATTCATTTTGGTCATTCTTTATTGACATTTTTTGTCAGGGTTGTCGGGATAAGTTTAGAGTATATTTTTGCAGTATGTACTTCTTGACCAAAAGTATTTTCATTTTTTGATACATAAAAAATATTGATATACTCATTAGACAGAAAAGTATATTCCCTTGCCTTATCACTAAGTAAGAAATAGTCCATCCGGATTCTCTGATTACCATTGAAACTTATTCTGAAATAAATTTTATCAAATTCTCAATTACATTGAATGAGATTAAAAATTACATTTGACGTCATTAGTAAAGTCATTTTATTCAAACCAGAGAGCATATTTCATTCTACTATATTCTCTAGTATAATTATATGTATAGTATGCAATTCTGTATGCCCCCACTTAATCGCTCTCGTGAAATGATCGATATGTGACGACCGTCACAAAATCCTTCCGATATATAGACTCGATGAATAAAAGAGTATATCCACTTGGAAAAATGTCTCTTTTTATAGTAAAAAGTATATCCACAAAGTATTATTTTCCAAAAGACCACGTCTCACGTGTCTGTTCACCTGAAGATTATAAGTATATCTCGCTGGCTCAATCTGCACGTAGGAAAGTAAATAGAACGGGAATAAGAGGCGTGCACGTATGAGTGCCGAGTCAAAGGTGTGCGCACGCGTGTACTGTAAATTTAGCAAGCGGATAGATCCGCGTGCGGTCCTTTCGAGACTGCATTATGTGGTAGTGTGGAGGTGTGTCGACAATCAAGATTACGTGGGCGTATACACGAGCAGCCCAGCGCCAGAGGGCTTCCCCGCGTCGTATAAACTCTCGCGCGCGCCTCGATGTCTCACCCTCTTCTTTCTTCGTGCATATATGTATTATACCTCTATTTTTCCCCTTTACTCCATCTATACTATTATATGCACGTATAAGATCTCTTCTATGTGTGTGGATTTTGCTGTAGCAGGATCCTCGAACTCTCTCTCTCTTTCTCTTTCCCTACATCTCGCTTTACTTTCCTCTCTCACATAAAGTATATATTTCGCTCTCTCATTCCTGCTCTATATGTATACGAATTCTTTCTTATGAATCCTTTCTCCTTCCTTTCGTCTCTTCTTTTCTCCTCTCGTCCCTTCATACCACTTTTTTCCTTTTTGTTTCTCCTCGAATTCCCACGGAACACCGGACTCACCGCTCTTCACGAGTTGTTTGCCGATTTGATTACTGTATTAAACTGTCGAGCGAATTGCGACGATCGCGCCGAGTCTCGACGATTGGACATCGAACGCTCGACGGCCTACCGATTTTATTATCGGACTCAATATATTTTTTCTTGCTTCCTTTTACTCACAATTTCATTGGATAATTAAAATCGAGAAGTCGCGACGTTTTTTTAATAATTTACGAGGAGAAATCTCGACAGAATTGATTCAAATTTTTCTTATCGCTGTTTTGATCAATTCAACGCTCTTGTAAAAAAAATGTGATCGTTATTAAAAGGGTTACATAGTAGCAACTTTGTAGTGGTGACGCACACACGTTTGTTCAATCTCATCCGTCGAAGTGTTTGCATTTACGAAGACACGCATATCAGGCGCTTGTTCCTGTACGTTCATATGGAAGAATGTATAAATACATTTTACTTGTGGACCACCAAGATGATCGCTACCTCCGTTAATTAATCGATTAACCGTGTTATATACGTACGAAACTTGAAATTTCTCGCCAGGTTCTGTGGCCACGAACATCGTCCGCTCTGCTCCTCGCCTCTTTCTCTTCCCCCTTTATTCTTTTTTTTTCTCCTGGTTTGTGGCTTTGCGAACTGGTTTGACTCCAATTTACGCAAGTGGAATCTTAATAAACGGAAAGGCGTAACTCACATCTTCGAACATACAAACTTATGTGGCTTGGGAGCTTTAAATTTTCTTGCTTGCAAATACGTAAATATCTGTACAGGAGTTTTCAAGTCGAACATGCGAATTTGTATTTATAAAAATTTCATTCACATTTCATTTAACGCCTCTACGTATAACGACTTCGAAAAGTATATATTTCAAAATTATTCTAGACGGAGTGGTTAAATTACATAGCTAACAAAAATAATATTGTTTCATTTACATAGGAAGTAGATTAAATGCATGATAAATATTATTTGATGATTGCAACTAAGTAAATTTGAAAAAAAACGCATGAGAGCGTTTAATTAAAAAATATTTTTAAATTCTATAAATTGTTTTTTTCTTCAACTCGAGAAGAAAGGAAAGAAGAGTATACAAGCAAATTGTGCGAATGCTGTATCGGGTTGGAAAAAAAGGCTCCTCTCTGATTCGCGACATAAATTCATGAGTACGCTGAATGTCCTCAGGAAAGAACCCACACATGGAGAAAACTCAAACACTATAAACACGAGAGCAGATCTCGCATCCGAGTTGTCGTTCCGACTCATTTCGTCTCCATCCTTTTTTGTCGGCAGCGTTTTTCTGAAATCGAATCTCGATGCGAAATAAAAGAATTACCAAAATTGAGAAAAAGTGACTGAAATTTTTCATCTCGATGATAACTCTGTGAATACGAAAAAAAAACAGACAATTTTATCAAGAGCGAACGTTTGTCGGCAGAAAAAGCAGTTCCCTGGAGAATTATTCTTGTGAGAAATCTCAGTCTGTATGTAAGAGAGAAGAAAAAAGAGGGAGCATGAGTTACGAGAGAAAGAGAAAGAGAGAGCCCGTTGAACTTCTTGCAACTTGGCTTGAACGACTCTTTTTCACCCCTTCCTCCGTTTTTTCGTTCCACTTTTTCTCTTCTATACTATTCCTCTTCTTCCTCCAAGTACAAACTCGGACATAATTATTCACCGTCTTCTTATTGTTGGCTCGATATCTCTGGAACAGCTTTTACGTGTAACCGCGCATTCGTATCTTCCTCCAATATCTTGGCTCGTCTCACCCGCTCTTAATCCGATTCATATAAATATATAGAGAGGGGTATGCAATGTAAACAGGAGTTCGCGCACACGCGTTCTATATATATTTATGTGTACATACGCGAGACACGGGAGAAGATCGAGGTCCGCATGATACGCGAGGGGCATTAAGTAATGACTGTTTATAATTGCTAATTGCTTAAACTAACAAGCCACCGCAGTACTGGACCAGTAGCTGTTTCCCGTGGCAATACACCTTTTTTCTCTCCCGTGTATTTTTTTTTATATTCTCTCTTCATTTTTTTATTTTTCGATTTTTTTTTGCGTTCGTCCGCAGGAGAAGTTGACCATCTCGTCTCGTTAAACTGCGTGTACGTGCACATGGCTGCATCATCATTAAACGATGAGCAGTCCCTGTTTCGATGCTCCCATATTACTTATCGACGAAATTGCCCTGTCGCGAGAGCAATGGGTACAATTTTTATTTATCGCGTATGGAAGAATCGTAAATAATTATTATTCACTAAGATACGTTATAACGCGAGATTAATAGGAAATAAATCGCTAATTGGCGTTCACTGATCGCACATACATCCAACTTGAAAAAGTACAAAAATAAGGAACTTGATTCTCGCTTTTTTATCATGTTCCTGATTTTTTGTGCAATTAAAACTTTTTCTTGAGGCAAAAACTCCTCCGATACCTCGCTCGAGTGTAAGTGAAGAAAAAAAATGAATTTTCCGTCCGATGATTATGTTTTTTATATATTATTTCTTCTTCGCGCAAAATACGGTTTTTTTTCTCGCTGGAGCATCGTTTCAGAACTAATGCTTTGTTGTGCAGTCGTCGTGAATTTTCTGCATTCTTCGAGTTGTACGTGGAGGAAAAAAAATCAAACTATCGAGCGACAAAAAAATCTGTTTCGTATTGTTCGAACAATGTGAAGAAACTTTGTAGTATATGTTAGGAGGCATAGATACGTATTAGGGGTTTTCTGCATAATAATAGACCTTGGTAGATAAACGTGGCGGAGGGGCGAGAGAAAGAGACAAGACCACACGGATAATTGTACGAGGCAATCACGAGCGCGTTAAAGCGCTCTTTCTAAAAAGCGTGGCAAACGGTACGTTTCTTCGTGTGCACGCGAACCTTACGATCTCATATTTACCACGTGTACGTGTACGTACATAAAAGTATGAGCAAATGAAAACGTGTTGGAGAAGTCGATTGGCTGGCTGAAGAAACGCCAGAGTTCTCTAAAGGAGTCTGTAGAATTACTCAAATCTTTCTCGTTCTACTGTGTATGCTGCGCTCAACGAAAGATCATTTTATATTCGAACAAATACAAGCGTACCAACGAGCGTTTGTTGCGAATGAAGAGTTGAGAAAAACGAGCAACGCCGCCACTGTATACAGTACACTTTATATATGCAATGAATTATAGGAGACGAAGAATTACGAGAAGGAGCTGTAAAGGTAGAAATAATAAGTACCACGGTAGACAAAGTTGCTTCACGAAGTCTTCGGTGCAGTAATAATTTATGCGATGAAGACACGCAAATAGATAAAGTAATAGTTTTCAAACATTCTTAAGATCTTGAAATTCCGATCACTGTTTATATACGGATGTATGTACTTAAATCAAAGATATTTCCGTTCTCTCATTTTTTTATTTCTTATTATTGATTTCTTGTCAAATATTCAAAATTGTGGATTTTAATGAAATTGGATAGCGTTCAAAATTTTGCTTCACATCTGTTTTTGAAATTTCGTTGGTGAATGAAAGTTTTTTACGTGAAATATTGTAGTCTCGCCGATTTCATTACAAGTTTCTCACAAGTGTTTTTTTCTCGTGTTCCTCGCGTCTTTCCGTCCTTCTGCCTCCTATTTACGGGCACGTTTTCACGGTAAAGATCCGATCGGACCGCTTGTGGCTCTTCGAGCATTCACAACAACGTTCGGCGGGCCCGGTGCCCGCTGTCTCGTCTCCGTCACGAAGCTTTTACTCGGAAGACAATCGAATACGTGAAAAAACAATCGCAAGATCGAGACAGGACACAGCGAACCGCTCAAAATCCCATCAGTCTTGAATTAAAGTAATTTTTATTCAAATAATGGTCTAATGCCCAGCAACTCTCATCAATTTCAAATCAGTGAATTGCAACAAAATTATAAAATACACTTCTATGGTCCTTATTATAACATACCAGCGCGAATATTTGTTCGTTAAAACATCTTCGGTAAGTCTGGGACAGGTGGATAAAGCTTTGCCAATGCAAGCGCGTCGATAGAGTCATTAGTCACGGTTTCACCTCGCGTTATATACCTATACAAGACATTCGCTCTTCACCGTATACTTCGGCGTCTTTCTCCTCATCCTCTTCTTCTTTCTCGCTATCTGCGCGATTCCATTCATTCGTATGACTATATGTATATATGTAAGCAATATGTATACAAACTCACTTAATAAGCGTTATAAAAGGTGTTTCCGAGCTAGTCCCCCATCGCCCAGATTCCTTTCCTATTCTTTTTTTTTCGTTTTTTCTTCCTCCCTTCTTTCTCGTCTTGCTCTTGCTCATTTGCAGATTCTCTCATGGATTGCACCCTCTTCGTGAAAAAGCCCTCATTATATATCGTGGCTCATAGTCGAGCTTTATTTCCGAACAATTTTCTTCTTTTTTTCCTCGCCTTTCTTCCTTTATTCTCATTTCATTGCGCTCCTACGCACGCATTTGTTTCTCTTCTCTCGATTCCCTTCACGGAGTCATTTATCGCGCCATTCCTATTAACGATCGAATTCTCTGCCTCTTACATCCGCCGCGTCAAGCCCGAGCAAAGAGGAAAACATTTCCCGCATCCATTATCGAAACCTTTCACGAACTTTTTCCACGTTTTTCCAATGCCGGTAGCGACAACCCGTTTTTTCCTTTTATTTTGTTTTTTTACCATTGTTTTTTCAACGAGTTTCCTGGCAATAACTTTGGTATTAACGTGAAACGTGAACGTTCCGTGGATCACGAACGGACTGTTTCGACTTTCTCACAAAAACGTTCGAGCGTCATAAGCCGGATGGGCGAAGACGGCAGGCTGATTTTCAATCGACTAATAGAAATCCTTTCTATTGCGTGCATTCAAAAGGAAAAGCACAACTGGGAAAAATTTTAGATAACCACTTTCAATTTGATTAGATTTTCTCATATATTTCTCAATGAACATCCTCAACTATGTAGACGAAATTTCATCATTGACGCATGCACGCGTTTTCTTCAATATTCACCAGAGGGCCTTATTCTAATTCCTCACATTAAATGAAAAAAAAATAGAAAATAAAATCCCTCTAAACATTTAAAATCACTGAGGATTTCCTTGCTTAAATCATCTTTTTTTCATTGTGCATCATGAAAAAAACAACAACTAAAAAATAGAACTATTATTAAACCGATTCGATTTTCTTACTTCCAGGTCAAAGAACATTCTCATCAAGACCAAATCTCATCATTGATGGTGCATCATGCACTCATATTTCAATAGCGTATCACCTTTGAAGGAATCTTGCACAGCTTCTATGTGTCCTGGTACATACAGAACGGCAGGAAATAAAAAAAAACTTGTTTTGAGCCAAGCTCCAGCACACGAACCTAAGAAAACATTCCGATGGCCAGTCCGTTGTTGCTCGGTGACCTTCGAGTGTTTTCTTCCTGCCGCTGGCTTCTCGTCTCTTCCACGCACGAGACGAGATATTCGACAAAGTTCTCTTATCCTCGCAACGCGCGTACACGAGGAATGTCTCAATGGTCGTGGCGAAACGTTTATTGGTCGTTTTAGCCGTGATGGAGTGCGCCATTGAAACTCTCTTATTTTTCTTCTTATTCTTTTCCTCGAACAACTGAGCTTGCCACAACATTTGTGTTGATTTTATTAACGGGGTTTCGAGTCCACTGTCGAAAAATAAGAATAAGCTTGGCACGTCATTCATCTTCTCCTTTATCGAGCACGGTGAGAAAAATCTCACTGGACCATTACAACGCTTTTGGAGTAACAAATTTACCAGGGACGCACATTCCTACCAGTACAGATCACCCATTCTAATTCGTAACATAAACAAAAACAATGTTAACAAAAATTCAAATTATATTCGAGAGTGTGTACATACGAAAGAGCGAAGAAAGTAAAATTTGATAATAATTCGAAAATGATTCCCGTTGAGATTCCGGTGGAAATAGACGGGTTGGTGGAAGCTCTTAAAAATTCAGAGATCGTTCCACTTTCGATCCGGAGAGGAAAATAGAGGCCGGTCCGCGTGTGTCCGCTGCGTACGGAGCGACGAGAGGAGAGAAGCAACTACCGGCAGTAAAGATCGAAGAGGAAAGGAGCAAATAAGAGAAGAGAGAAGGGAGAAGGGGGTGTTCGAGAGGGATTTGATGGGCGAGGTGAGCGTGCTTTTTCTCAATTGAGCTCTCAGCGCTCACACGCTCCGTCTCAGCTCCCGGGACTCGCGCGCACACGCACACGTACACACACTCCAAATGAATAATTCACCCGGTACAAGCGAGTACATATTTGCGCACGAATTACTTCATTAACGGGAGAAGCCTGACGGGGCGAGCCGGCACATCCTGCCCCGTGCCGCGAAAGACCAAGACAACTATCGTCTCTCTCTCTTTTCTTATCCCCTTTCCCTCCTTCCATCTCTGCCAACCCTGAACATCGTCACGCATATCGATCTACTCGAAATCGTTTTACGCTGCCGAGATAGCGCGGTAGCTCCTCTGCTCGATCGCTCACTCGAATATCCTGTTCACGCGCTCAGCTCCGTCCCCACTCTACGGTCGACACTTTGTTTCTCTTGCATCTGGAATTTTTGATCGCGATTCTCTCCAAGATCTTTGCCAGCATTTCAATCGTTTGTACACGAAAAAGTCATATTGAATGAAATTTACGTGATTTTTTGCGCTCGAAGTCTTAACATGTATAAGTGATCGTGAACAAGCATTTTTTTTCATATTCGATTCAATTCGTACTGATTGAATTGAGTTTCCATTCTTGAAAGTCCACGCGTGATTCCGTAATAAAAAATTATTTGAGCGATTACGATTTTGTCTTTGATTTTCGCCACTTGTTAAGTTTCAGTTCATGTTTTTTGTTAGGATACATAAATATAGTACTGCTTAATATATACACGAGTTGCGTAATCAACTTTTTAAAGTTTTACATACACCTTTAATGGATTGGGCATTCAATGAATTTTGAGTGGATGAGACAATCGGCTCGCGACAAGATGCACATGACACTTCCGGTGATCAGAGAAAGTTATTCGAGACTAATAAGCAACGAGAGACGAGAGTGCGACGAAAGTGTTATCTCATTCATTTATGAACCGTTTTATATATACGATACGTATCTAAAATTATGCATCATCTTTAATTACCATTGAAAAACGGATCACTATGTGAAAAATGTTTGAAGCTTTAAATGTGTGCACAGAGCTTAAATAAAATTAATCCAATGCTCAATGGTTTATAATGTAGCGAAAAATAGCGATTATAGTTGGCAATCTTTTTTTTCGGGGATTTCTCATGCGTTAGCGACCTCCGCTGCCGCCACCGCCCACCGTGAAAGAAACCGCAGACGTGATGAAGACATTAAAATGGTGGAAGACGCGAACGGAAGATTGACCGTGAGATTATGCTGCCGCGCGAGAGCATCGTGTCGATATGAGAGAGCGAGAAAGAGAGAGAAGAGAAACTCGAAGTAAGAAGCTGCTCATCTCTCGTGCATTTTCGAAAAGAGACCCTACCACCGCACTCGCTGAATATTTGGCAAAGACGAGAGCTCACGGAGTTTGACGGTGGTCCGGCCAAGATTAAGCTTCCGTTAAAGTACCAAGAGAATTTAACTGCACAATTGAATTTCGTTTCGCTTCTAATTATCTTCCTGAATTGTTATGATTCTTCATTTCTCAGGCTCAAATTTGATATTTCGTATTTTTAATCATTCAAGAAGCGAAAAAAAATTGTCACGAAAATATTTTCTATAATTTTTTTCATTTAAAAAAATCGGAATTAATGCTTAATTGTACCATTGTGAATTTCGATTACTGCAATTTATAAAGTCAATGTTCTAATCGCTCGAAGTATAAATGAAGTTGGAATAGGCTCGTAGTCTCACAATTCGATTTTCTTTTTACAATTCTGTTGAACTTCATTTATCACAATTTTGATTTAATTCCTTTTTTCATAACTTAAAGACAATACCACATTTTAACATCTATATAATAATTTTTCATTCTAATGGACATTTGGCTGAATTTCAAATGGAGAGTCAAAAAGACTTGATCTATTGCAACGTCAATCTACTTGGAATTTTGTGTATCTATGAAAAGTCAAGTACAGAAATAGAAGTGTTGTCGTTATGAATAAGCTGTTGCGTAAAATTTCGCGTTGTCAGTTGAATTCGCAAAGCATAAAAAAGAAGTGGTCAAAAAAATGAATAGGAAGGTCATTTTGGTATATGTTCACGCCTGATCGTCAGTGATGTAAATGTGATCTATCTTACTGGAGTTTAATACAGTGACAGTAGAGAGCATCGACTGCCCGGTAGACCGTGCGAGGCCGCCTATACATTCATGTATGACATAGCATGCGAATCGTCTACAAGTTAAATAAAAGCGCGAGCCAACAAGCCTGCCTATCAACCCAAGCCTTGTCATCGCTGTCTTCTCAATTCTCAGCTCACGTATACCCAACAAGATTTTCGCTCTGGATTTTCGACTGCAGCGAATTAGTTAGAAACACCAACAGCGTTTCACCCTACGGAAAAATGTCACGATGCGAGTCTTCTCGCGGAAAAACCATAAACGCATTTGCCTTCTTCAATAATCAATCGCATTGGACGCGTTCTCTGCTGCCTCTAAATGGCTCTCAATCACGGTGAAACTTGACATTCTTTCACGTGACGGAATTGCTAATTTGAAAAAAAATAAATAAAATTGCACGCGGCATTCTTTCAACAAATTCGGTTGGTTTATTTGTTGCTTATATTAACAGAGTGTTAGAAATACTAAAACTTTGAAACAAGTACACTTATCGTAGCTAAAAGTCAATTATGTATCAACTGATCTCTAAGTGACCACATTTTTTAATTTTTTATAAATCACCCTGTATTAATTTGGAATTTTTATGACTTCTTCTGATTATTGTACGATCATTTTTTTATAATGCATACAAATCGATCATTGCCGGAAATGAAAACTTCCAAGTTGACATTGATTTTTTTTTAAATTTATGTTTGCACAACGTGCTTGATAGTGCCGGAAATGTCAGGTGAAATTGAGTGGCGTAGAACACAAGAGCGTGTGTCAATGTTTCTCTTGATGTCTTTCATGCTCGTTCCGGAAACGCTGCGGCTTTGCTTCGTGCTCCGCGTTTTTTTCCATCCTCTCTCTTCCTCGAAGCTTCATTTTGTTTTTTATTTGCAAATGACGACGGAGTTATATCTTTTATTTTCATCTGAGGAACGTGATGATTGATCGTCCTTTTTATACAACTATTCCAATTACCCAACCATAATACTATAAATTTTCTAATAATTGGCTAATAATTCTAATAATTAGCTAAATAATTATTGAATCGTTTTAAGTTTTTCACTCATTGATGAATTGCAATATTTACACCTTATTTACAATTTGATAAAAAATTCTTCGTGTGATGATAAAATTTTTGTAAAGTAAAGTTCTATTGATTTATAGACAAAATTATCATTTCGTTAAAAATTTCAAAAACACCCATGAATTATGCACATCATGACAATTAGAAATTGAGGGAAAATATGTTTATTCTCTTTTCATAAACATTTTCATTCACGATACATAAAATCGTATAAGCATCGAATATATGTGGTTCCATACGTCCGCGAAGTCTCAGATATTTAAGAGATCCTTTCAATAATATGTATAAATGTATATGCCAATTTCGGAGAAATCTACTGATTCTATGTGTATGTATTTCGCTGTTGTTAATTATACATATCTACATGCTTGCCAGTCGCATAGACGTCTGACAGATGTTGAAGAGGCGGGACTGCCCTCTGCCCGTCGCCCAATTATCACGGTCGTCACGTTGACGTAAGCTTCACACCAGCGGTTTGCCCTATCTTCGATCGAAATTTACCCAAAAAAGAAAGGAACTAAATCATAAAAATATTTTAATTGTCGAACGTTCTCAACATTGTTTCACCACGCGAATTTTTTAATTCTACATTGCACGTGAATTTTAGCTCTAACGTTCCTTTTTCCTTATAGCCTCGTAAAATATTTTTTTTAAATATCTTTTCAACTGTTTTTTCATGACACGAAATATTCCCATCCACTACCATGCAGTTCTGTATTTTGAATCCTTAGAATTATAGTTCGAAATGAGTTATTATTTCGCATAACATTTCGAACTCGTCGTTTGCTGAATGATTTTAGAATTTACAAGTAAAGTGAAGAAATGAAAAGCATAAGTACTGGAGGAACAGTCGTTTGGTTGCAATTGAGATTTCTTGGTCGAAACTTGTCGACACAGTACGAGAAGAGAAAAGAAGAGAAGGATGAGATAGAAGGCTTGAGTTCGAAAAGTCAGGGTGCTCTGTCAAAGAGGAAAAAAGGGAGGACGAGAGAAACTGCGGGGCAATGAAAGGGAGCTATAAAGATAGATGCCACCGTTTCCGGCGTGTCGAGTTAACGACTCGAGTTTTATGTCTTTGCCGAGGCCTGGTGTAAAATTCAGTCCAATCTTACTCTTTTGACTCATACTTTTGAAAAATTAATTTTTTACTTAATTCAATTTTAATTTTCCTTTCAAAGTTTCAAAATTTACTATCTTGGTAATTCTATTTCATCTCAGAACTAAAAAAATAAGGTCGAACGCTTGCGAAAAAGGGCAAATTAACCGATTTTCCCTAAATTGAACTAATTCGCTAATCGATTAAAACAATCATATTTTTTACATTATATAAACACTCAATTTATCTTCTTTGAAAGTTTGCTGATTTTCCAGAGACACCCCATATAAATGAGCGTATACGTATGTACAAGTACAAATGTACATATAAAATATATATGTGTATAGTAAAATCGAGTCATCTGGCACTCAGCGAGATTCGAAATAGATTCGGCGCGGTCTCTGCTCGACTGTGGAAAGAAAAAAGAAACAAAGAGCAAAAAAGAAGCGAAAGCTCGCGCGGCAACGTAAAACAAACATAGAGTCGAGACGACAGAGAACGAGTTATAGTGCTGAGAGTACAGAAAAGAGCGAGTAATCTTACTGATGGGGTTGCGCTTATTTGGTAAAGACCGGCGCTTCATTCCACGATCAAATTATTAATTAGAAATACAATCAAAATGCTTCGAGCATAAAAAAAATATTCTCAAAAGTTTTTGGGTTTGATATTCACAAAAATTATACTTTTGTGAAGTTTTCAATTTTTTCAAAACAAATAAATTGTTTGAAAACCTTTTTTGACTTCAAAAATGGTTATACAATTTTTCCCCCCTCTACGAAAGCTCATACTGTGGATTAATATATGTATTACATATAAGTAGATTAATGATATACTTTTTCAGAGATATTAAAAAAAAATAAAAAAAGAAGGAGTTTCCTTTTTTTGGAAAAGAGAGTAGTGTTTGCGTGGGGTAGAAATTCTCCGGTAGCAAAGTGGCTAATCGAGATTTGTGGACTCTGAGTAAATTCAAACAGATCTCTTCGGGTTATTTGTGAATAGTGTACGTGAGAAAGCGGATAAGCAAAGCCGCGAGTCGTCGTCTTTGCTGAGCAAACTTCTGATGGGGAAAGTAAGCTGGTCAATATTTATACAGAGTAGTTCCGGCGCTTTTTCGTTTGTTCTTTTTTTCTCCATCCTCTATGAACACAATATATCGACGCTCAAAATACGAGCGTATCAGTCGTTTGACTTCAAACAATCTAATTTATCCACCTGATATATAGCTAATCATGACACGCTCATTTTATAGATAGGATCCAAATTACCCATATTAAAACTGAAATAAATAAACTCTCAACAAATAAGAGTGTACTCACTATTTACTGAATATATTTATAAAAATCATTTTGACATAATAATCAATCCAAAATTGGGTATAATCGGAAATTCGTTTATTTTATTCTCAGACAATTTCCCCTCCTTGCACTTTTTAGAACCAGTGGATAAGAAAGCAACTGAATTAGGAGAAAAACAAAGTGATTCGTCATTTTTTTTTGCTCGCGGCTAAAATAAAATCTGGCGACTTAAAAAGTTTCAAGCGCCAGCGTGACTCTAAAAATATGGTAGTATTTAAAAAAAATTTTTTGTCATCATTTTTTCAAATATTCGTGGAGTAAATGTGCTTGTGTACCAGGCGCTTGAAATTTTGCGTCAACGAATAAGCAAGAGTCGGTACCCTTCCTTATTATATCTTTGAAGATTTTAGTCTCTTCGCTCGATACGCGCCATTTGCAAGTATTCCGCGCATAACGTATCGTCATCCTTCAAACGAACGTCTCCACTTTGCTCGGCCCTTTCGTCTTTCACACTAATTTTCTTCATCCTCTTGTGAGCAGTCTTTACACTTTTTTGGCTTTTTTGATTTAAACATTTTTTCACAACTGACTCTTTAGATAAAAAGAAAAATTTACGCCTTATCCAGGCGTCCCACTTATCGACTTCCGAATCGTCAAAAGCTACAGTTAGAAAAATGAAAATTGTTATCCATTTCAAAATTTCTCGTGTTAATTTTGTCCTCGTATGCTGATTTGTGAATTCATTGTTTCTCCTAAGATTCATTAAATACTATTAGGATCATCATTTAATTTGTTGTTCATTCGATGGTTACAGATTGTCAGGCGGTTCTGCCGGAATCGGTAGCACAGCGGGTACAAACACAGTTGGTTGCGGTGGAACTGCTACTGCGGGAGGAGAACCAGGCGGTCCTGGAAGCAGTGCGAACGGTACATCCGGTGGTGATTTCTTCCGCAGAAGTCATCCACTGTCAGAACCCAGCCCCCTTCATACAGCCTATCGGCTCAACTACATGGACCACCTTTATCACCACCTCCAGGCCTCTACGCACAGTCCAAACGCCTCATTACACGGTATGTAATTAAATATACTTTTTTTGTTGATTTCATTTTTCATCAAAAGCAAATGATCATGTTAAAAATATTCATGCGTTTAATTCGTTCTTATAGTTGTTATTTGTGTTATACATATAGAGTATTAATTCAATATAGCGCAGCAGTTGTGAAAGATTGCATTATTAGTACCAAAATTAATCTTTGATATAATTGCACCCACAAAAGTTTAATTATAAAGTCAGGAGCGTATATATCCAACTCTATATCGTATGAAACTATCTTTAAAATCATGTTCTCTCACAAGTTGAATGTTCACCATAAATTCAAGGATACGCAGATATACATATTTAAAAATGATCCGGTCTAAACTCTCATATCCTATCTTTCATTGTATCTCGACATGTTCCGGTTTTTATCGCACAAAAACAAGTATGCGACATTTTTTATAGGATTTAACATATCTTATTCTTTTGGAGGACGTTTTGTTTCGGCGTTCGTTGGAGATATAAATTTTAATGAAAAAGTGTGATTTATACGATTTTTTGTTGTTATTATTCCAGGACTGGGTGGCCTGGGGCCGGAGTACCTCGTGCACGCCGCTGGTCCAGCGAGTACCCTCGCGTCCTCCGAGTTTGGATTTTCGATCGATGGTGAGTCTAAACTCTTTCATTCTCTTTTTTTTCATCCTCTCTCTTATCCTCGTTCTCTCCTTCGTCTCCTTTTTCGATTAATTATAACGTTTCACTAATCATCTCCTTGCTATTTTTACATATACGCGCATATCTTTTTTCTCGAATTTTTATTTGCGTCGACCGCATTTGTGTCACGACGATCTTTCGGAGAAACGAAGATCAGTGGACCAGAAAAATTCCCAGACGCTTCCGTAACCGGAGATTCTAGCCACCCTTCCACTCTCGTTTCTTCCCTCTTCCTTTTATCTCGCTTTTCTCTTTTCTCTCTATGAGCCATGAAACCCTAAAACCTTGAAAAATAATCTTCATTCTATTACTGTAATTCATGAAATTCACACTGTGAACGGTATCGCCGAAACTTTGAGGTGATAAATCACGAATGCACGGGAATGTTGATACCGTCGATTGGGAACGTTGAATTCGCATATATACAGACACATACCTTTGTGAAACGAAACTCGCTTTCGTCCAGTAGTCGATATCTCTGAATCTAGATACGCTAATGCGCTACCAGAACTGTCCTGGGCGCAGCAGCAGCAAAAGTCACGGCTCTTTTGCAGCCTCAAACAAATAACATTGACGACAACTACGAAGACGACGACGACGACGACGAGAACAAGGACGTCGGAGAATCGTGGGACGCGATCGTATTAGAGAGAAGTAACGAACACCATAACAGAAAATTCTCTCGCGGCAGGTAGAAGGAAGATTCTCTTTCTCTCTCTCCCGGCGTTTGCCGTGTTTCTTCTTGTCTCGTCTAAAGCCGGTCGAAGCTGGTATCCGTGAGAGAAGGCTAAAAGAGGAGCGCGAAAGGGATAAACCCGGAGGCCCTCGTTAGCCTGGCATCGCCGTGAGCGCATAATTGAATCGACTTCGCGAGCGACACGACCTCATTAACACCTCCGACTCGATTCCGCTCTACAGGCTCCCTCACCTCTTATTCGTACTACATACACCCAATTTCTCATGCACTCTATTCCATCGCTATTCACACAATTCTCCAATCGTACTGTAATTCCATATTTGTGATAATTTCTGTCCACTCATTTCGCAGTTAAATTGCTCATTAGCGCATTGTTCAAACTCCCATTGTTTTCATGTGTTGCATTATTTTTCCAATATTTTACTGTGGATTGCATATTCCCGAAATATTTTTATTAGGGCATGTTTAATTGGGTAGGTACGCGCTGGAATTTGTTTGAGGAAAGTTTGGTCAATTTGGAATTTCAGACTTTACGGGCCCTCAATTTTGAGGCAACCGATAGTCCGGTATGTTCATGAGATCCAAGTATCAACGAGGTGCACACCCCGCTGATCTTAGTCCCAAGATTGCACCAATTTACATGTCTCAATCCCATGTTAGTCTCGCGGGTGCGAGGTATCGAAGTTGTTCGAGGGCCGTGTGCTTTTTTTCAAACACATACACACATATAGGTAAATCCCTATCTGTATAAATCGAAACGAGGCAAGGAATATACTATGTTCGATTTCTCAGCTCTTCGAATGTGCCAAGGGTACAGATAGTTTGCCTTATAATCATTACAATTGCCCAAAACTGGAATGAAAGTATTTTCGTGCTCTTAAATAAAATATTTATCGAAATTGAAATCATGTAAAAAACGATTGGCAGTGTTGGTACGAATGACCAAAGGCACAGTCTATAATTAAAGACAAAAGATGTTGATATTTAAAAAAAAAATTCTACAAGGCAGAAGAAAGAATAGATTCGAGATTTTGAAGATAATTTAGAAATAAAAGAAGGTTGCGTTTCGAGCCGAGTTTATCGATGTTAAAAATGACCGTTGCTGGTAACAGAATACACCTGTGCAGATTGTGCACAAAACGCCGCGAGGCCACGTGGTAAATCGAGTGTAAAGGAAAGAGGGCAAGAACGGCCACTCGTTTCTCTCTCCCTTTTGTCCTGCTGTCTTGTGGGGAAGTGCAGACTCCGGGTAGCTCGATGCCTCCAACTTATTTTTTTTTCTCCCCTCCTTTTGTGCTCTTTTTCACAGGAGTTTCATCTCTATATCGAGTTGCGTCGGACCTCGTGGTCGAGCTGGTAATTCGAAACATCGATACTCTTGTGTTACTTTTATAAAGCTCGGTGCATCATAATCGGTATCGTAATTCGGCCGCAAGTGCAACGGCGTTTGAGGAAGCTTCTTTGTTCTCTTATTATCCGTACAGACGGGCGCACCGAGTTAAAGTACGCGCGCCGAGAAAACCGCCAGTTTCCCAAACTACCTCTTTTCCAACCGAACGTGCGTCTCCCTCTTCTTTGCGGATTCTCCTCCCTCTTGTCGTTCCCCTGGACTTAAGAAAATGGTCAGTGTGTGGTAACGCCGCATACTTTGCCTGCGGTCGAAGGCAAATCGCTGCTAAAATGGTCAGGCCATAAGACGAGATATTCACCCTCCGCTTTTTCTTACTTTACTCCTCCTCCTCCTCCTCCTTCTCTTCTTATTATTCCCTCAATTTTTTTTGCTCGATGTTTGCTTTTGCGTTATACATACATATACGGAGCAGTTATATCTTCCGCGATCCTGGCGGTCCTATGCAGATGCTATTCCTCGAGGTAATAGTCTAGTGTTCCACACATCGATAGAAAGATTGCATATCCATATCCGTGCCTGGAGGAACAATTCTTCTCGTTCGCAAATCAAATGCGTGAGATTTTTTAATAAAGTTAAAGACTCGATAGATTCAAGTTGCAGAACTCGTTAAGTAGATCGAAAAAAATGTGATCAATGATCATACACTGAGGAAGTTGAATATTAAGTTCTGCAATATTATAACTATAGAGCAATAATGAAATTTGATGAATATTAAATTCATTTTAATCGTACTTTAATTGCAGCGTCTTCGAGACTTGGCAGTCCGAGAGCTTCAGCCATAAGAGCCAGCCGGAAAAGAGCTCTCAGTAGTTCACCCTATTCTGATCGTTTCGACATCGACACCATGATACGCTTCAGTCCAAACAGTCTTGCCTCCATCGTCAACGGATCTCGCAGCAGCAGCGCTAGTGGAAGTTACGGCCATCTTTCAGCAGGTATTTTAACATTTTCGTTCACAATCTTCTCTATGATGTACAACTTTAGTCGAACTTGTAACTGATGCGTGTATAGCTGTCAGCATTGCTAGATTGTTTCAACATCTTTTTAATATATCCGTCCAGACTTCATTTAGATCGAATTACATTATCTAATTCTGCAATTGGAAAAGATAAGTTCAAATAATGCTAATCATTGATTCCATTCATCGTTTTGAAATCATATTAAGGTATTCCTTGCATAAAACAGTTATCTTCAGATTTCACTAAAAATTTGCCGAAATATTCTTTGATGCCATATGTACAACTGTGTAAAATTTCAGGAGCTGTTACCGACTGAAAAATAAAGATATTTATTCTTAAAAATCGTCATTTTTCGCAACCTCTCATAAGAGCCCGTATTAAATATCACGATATTAACGACGAATATCTCGATTTTTCGGTCGGTGAAGCCTATTGAAATTTTGCACAAATTTTTATATAACATCAAAGAAGCTTCAATTAGTTTTTTACAAAAATTTGAAGA
>JAPYYX010000325.1:0-69042 GCA_030522605.1 Cremastinae sp. B BG-2022a | reverse complement strand
TGAAATTTTGCGAGGTTGTCTGATACTACTTAAATAAGACCCTCACAAAGTTTCATTCATTTCTCTAGTTTTTTGATTTGGTAGGCAGCCACCTTAAAAGTGATGAAAGTTTTCACGAGAATCGTTTCACTCTTTTGTGATTAGAGCAATGTGAAAGATAACTTTGTTTTTCCGTTAGGATTAAGAAACATTTTATAAATATTGATCCTCGTGTTTCGATAAGATTCGTTGGATCCAAATAGAGATACCGTTTTTCTTTATCTAAAGGTTGATGATCATACCTGATGAAAATAATAAAAATGTTAATCCAAAGAATTTCTGATATGAAAGAACAATGTGTCTTCATCGCGTATTTAAAAAGATTACTTTTTTAGTCACAAGTTCGTTGGAAAACGGGTGTAATATATTCATCGAAATCGAAAAAACATAAATTTTATTTTTTCACAATTATTTAGCTGATGATAGTACAGAGATAGATCCAATCAAAGGATCTTTTCACAATACTAACGATTTTAATGAGAAAATAATTTAATATTTTCCATAGAATTAGTTAATTAGTCAGTATTATCGACACAAATATAACTGTACAGAAATTTTACTTATCGACGCATTGAATTTTCCTATTTTGCACCTTCGATTTACCGACGATTTTTATCGCAGTCGATAATGCAGGTGTTTTCCTTACCTGTACAGTTGTTCGAATTGAGCGAAAGATGGCGCTGATAAAATATCCGCAGAGTTCGCTCCCAATTAATTAAGCTCTTCATTAATTTGAGGCTCTTAATTAATCCAAACGTAACAAACTTTTATCACATTAATAATACTTTTATATCCTTTTATAAAACGGTTTTGATGAGCGTCATTGACAAAATGTATTTTCTGTGGCTTCAAGACATTCGTCATCGGGTATACTTGTCGCCAAATAAATCGCTCACCGCTCTAACTCGTTTATTCATTTGTCTCATTTGTTCTATCTTGAATAGCGCCATTTTCACGAAAAGCTGAGATTAACGTGCGAAAGAAGAGACAAACGGGAACCCAAAAATGGCGTCGGACGTTTTTGCCCTGTCAGTAGAAATCTTCATCAAAATAATGCACCAATGAAATAAACGAGGCGTCGGACAACCAAACGAGAGTGAAATCTCACTCTCGTATATTAGTTATCCATCTTTTTTTACTCTCTCTCTCTCTCGTATCCTGAAAATACGACAAACTGGCCCGCGTGTTTTGTTCATTGCTATCGTTCCCCTCTTTCCATTCATTCTGTCCCTTTTTGTTCTTTCTTTCCGTATTTATTATTTTCTCCCTCTAATTCACATGTGCCAGATCGTGATACGGGACGTTCCGGGCTGAACGAGCTGCGAAAATTCGAATCTTTTCGAAGTGTTTTAGTTCTGATCGTCGAGAGGGGAGGAAAATCGCGAGTCGGCCATTTTGAGACAGAAAAGCCCGTGCATGGAAAGTGCGAGGAACAATGGCGCAAGTTTAGCGACTGGTTGACAGAACCGAGTCGGGATTGAGTCCTTTTTCGAGTAAAAGCCAGGATTGTGCGTTCCTCTCGTTACAAACAACGTACCCGAGACGAAGCACGCGCGTGCCGCGAGCATTAAGGTCGCTCTCGAGAGGCGAGAATACCTCGTTGAAATATCTAGTAGCGACAGCGCTGGCAGATTTAAATTGGCTGTACGGAAAGCCCTCATTCGCGTTTATACCGCGCGTCGTTGAGAAAATGTCGACGTTTGTAACCTGAAAGTTCAGTACACTCGACCATATCTCACAACCTCCCTAAACCCCACTCGGAGCAATTTACGAGCGTTTGGTTATGCGCGAGCAAAGAAATGTTCTCTCTCTCTCTCCTTCTCTCCCTCCGTCCCTCTCCCTGTGTGTCACTCTCTTTTTACCTCGTTCTCGTCTCGCGTACAAACGACGCTCACGAGAAAGAGCTCGTCGCTCGAGAATTACATTGTCTCATCTGCGGCTAATCTTCGCGTCGTTGCTATTCGAGCTGAATCGAATTACCATTTACTACAGCGCGAATGTGTCTTCTTGAATTCTTGGCAACAGGGCACAAGTGTGCGCTGCACAGTTTACGGTCAAACTAGCGAACGGAGATCGCTGGAATGCGAGATATTTTCCCGTCGTGTCGTTCCTATCGCTGTACACGCTTAGCCAGGGCGTGTTATTATTGGTCCAAACTTATTCGTTTATCAAACTTGACAAGATTCCTTTAAAGTCACAAACTTTCGGCAAATTGTTACACGACTGAATTATTCGAATGTCGAGTTAATTATTTGAAAGAATTCTCGAGACTATTTTAACAGAATTATTTCACTCAAAACAGTGTACTCCGAATGATGACATTGTTAGGAGAATTGTAATTGAATTCCGGTAGAATAAGAATTAGATTCGTTAATTTCATCCCCGAGTTAAAAATAATCACAAACAATATTATATATTAAATTTGATATCCACGGAATTGAGTTCCGGTAAAACGTCAGTCAAAGTCGCGAATAACTCGAGATCTCGTAGAATCAAAAACAAGGGGAGTAATTCGCAAACAAAAGAATCGTACGCGTAAGTGAAAGATTTAAATTTGCAAGATTTTTATTCACCGTTCGGTTGTACATGTGTAAAATTGAATCCACAACATATTCCGCAAATTGTTTAGCATCGATTTGATGCTGGTTATAAAGGCGAAAAGGAAAAAAGAGTCACGTTTATCGTCGTGCATGTACGGAGTTCGCAAGGAGAAATCACGGATATACAGCTCGTTCTGTCTCTCTTTCGCTCTTTCTCTTTCTATCCTCGACTCTTTCTCCCTCTCTCTCTCTCTCTCTCTCTCTGTTTCTCTCAACGCGGCTGGGATCGTCGGTTGCTCGTGGGGGTTCGTGCTCGTTCGGTTCCGGCGCTGTCTGCCATGACTGGCCGTGCGCGTCGTCGTCTGTCGGACTGTGTATAATTCACACAGAGGCGCGCACACAGCGCAGCCGGTGCGGCGGAGGAGGGAGCGAGCAAAGTGTTGCGCGGTAGCGGCGTCAGGTGGCGGGGCAGAGAGCGAGGGGGGTTCGAGCGTTGCCGTGATTGGTCGCAGCGTGGGAGAGCCGCCCGCCCGAGCGATCCAGCCGGCAGTCAGCGCCGAGCATCCAGGTAGAGCACTTCGGAGAGAGAGAGGAGCGATATTGCGTTTGGCAGCCGCGCGATATAGCGAAGTCTGGAGCTCGGACACGTTGTTTCAACGAAATATCATCTCATAGCCCGACTGACGAACAAAATAGCACTCATTGTAGATTCAATATATTATCACGAGGATCATTATCACTGTTCGGTAAAGAAAATAAACCGGAAATGGCGCGTTCGTCGATACATCGGCGATGCGAGAGACTTAAAAGCGTAGAATGTCGTTGGAGGAGCTGAACGGTCAAAATTAAACGTCCCCGTGACTCGTCCACGTGCGAGAGTTTTCGGGGATAGTGTCAGCTCGCGTAATAACCGTGCGCGAAAAACTGAGATAAAAACAACGGTCGAAATGGCCGCTGATCGCGTTAACGGGTACAACACAGTCGTGCGTTCGTCCGTGCTCGTTTTTCCATCGTCGTCGTCGTTGTCGTCGTCGTGCAACAAGATTGAAGAATTAGTCCTCGTCTCGTCTCTGCGGCCAGTTGACCGGGTGTATGGTGAACGTGACGAGTGCTCGAGCACGCCGGGCTCTCATTGAGCGCCCGATTTGCGACTCTCAGTGCTCCTCAGTGCTCTGTCTAAATAATAATAAAAATAATATTATTAATCACGAATATTAATAGTGCAAAAAAGGGACGAACGTTTTGCTAAACAAATCCGCGCTGGAAAAGTGCGAGCGTTGCCGAGGGCGACCGATGCGCTCTCTCGTAAGCGCATCCTCCATTATCGCGTGTGACACGATCATGTCGAGAGCAGTAATCTCCCTCCGCTGAGATATAAACTACGAAAAAGAAAAGAAAATCGAGATAAAGACAGATAATAAGAGAAAACAAGCCCTGCGATCTTTACCGAAGGAAGTATATTGGTATTCTCGCTCGAGAGCGTGTGTCGCGCCAAAAAAAGAAAAGAGTTTTTTTTTTCTCTTCGTTTTTTTTTCGTTACCGAAGCGCCTGGACGCATTAACAGCGTTCCGGTCAAGAGCGTAAAATAAAAACAACCAAGAGCCGGTGCGGTAAACACATTTCAGAGTTGAATATTCGCGTTTTATTTCGTTTCGTTGATTATTTTCGAGTTTTCTCCGTGCCTCGGATGTCGCGGCAGTGAATGATCAGGTCGTTTGACACACACGCGGTCCGACGTGAGCGTGGACCGTCGGCGAAGAGTGCAAGCGTTCCGGAAACACGGGAGACTAGTGTGCGTGCGGTGGCGTTGTGATCGCGAGTTGTCCACGTCTTTCTCACTTTTTTCTCATTTATCCTCTTTTCTTTTTCTCTCTCTCTCTATCTCTCTACATATATAAATATCTCTCTCTCTCTCTCTCTCTCTGTCTCTCCTCTTATCTAACATTTCAACGCGTCTAACCGCTACCCATCTACCTCGAGCATCGTTCGTGCTCAAAATTGCTATTAACGTTGTTATTAACTCTGAATCATACTTTAAAGAATATATATATATATATATATTGATATATAGTACAATATCCCAAGGGAAAAGTGCCGAAATCGTTTAATACGTTCAAAGAATCGGTGAGGCAGAGAGCGGAGTGGAATTTCCGAGTGAAATTTACCAGTGATAAAGGAAGTTGAGTGAAAAACGAAGCAGTGACGTTGTGAAGTGTCATTTTCTTTAATATTCGTTGATACGTGCAAGATCGGAGTGTTCGAGGTTGAATAATAATCGAAAAACTTGTCTGACTCGGCCGGAACGAGAGGACGAGTGTCGTCAAAGAACGAATTTTGAGTTGTCGAGATAAATACGTCGTTAGAACTTCCGGGAATCTCGATACGGAGAGTTTTCCGGTTTGAGGATTTTTCGCGAGGCGGTGGCGCGTTCAAAACCGACGAGACTCGTTCACCGTCGGACGCTTATCAAGCGTCGCGACAATAATGCCGCTCGGGAGCAGCAGTGGCGGCGGACACGATCTCGGCAGCGAGGACGAGGTCAAGGTCTTCAAGGATGAGGGCGAGGACGAGGACGAGAAAAGGTCCTCGGAAAATCTCACCGAGGAGAAGAGTTCACTCATCGACCTCACCGAGTCCGAGGTACGAGCACTTTTATTCATAATTTCTACTCCTGGTTCATTCGGCAAATTCCTTTCACTCTTTCGATCAATTTTTATTCAATTCTTTTTTTACATCAATCTTCGATTTTTTCAAAATTCGGACAATCGTAGAAATTCTTCCAAACTGTAGAGTGTGGAGTAAATATTTATTTTTAGCGTTCTCATCGCGGTGAAAAAATGAATTGAGGAAGTGAGACAAAATTCGATTTCATTTTTTATAAGTGTGAATATGAATTTTTTAGCAAAATTGGAAAAATTCTTCAAAGTTTTATCGTAGCAAACAATTTATCACCGAATTTTGTCAGATGAGTCCCGAAAAAAATTCAGGAATTGTAAAATTTCGAAGAGATAAATTGAAAAATATTCAAAATTGATTCTTACAATTCATCTCTCGTAGATGTTGCAAAAATCAAAAAGAAATAATTAATATTTTTTCGAGATATCGCCGTTCGTATTATTTCAAAATTTAAATGTCCATATAATTCAAAAAATTTTCATCGGCAAACAGATCAACTTATCGAAAACAATTACATTGTTCTAAAATTTGGCTCTTTTTGTGTATTATTTTAGGAAAAAGGATCTCTCGCCGGAGGAAGTTATGCAACGAAAACTTCAGCCAGATCCGATCTTAGTCCTGTCTTTGGTGAGTTAATTTTTCGAATGTTGATTTTTTACCGTACGATTAAATTTCCTTCAAATCTTCGTTTGCGACATAAAAGCATTACTTTTTCCGCTCAAAGATTCAGCTTGCAAATAACTTAACTCGCAATATCCGGCTTTCAGAGAAAGGACATTAGGAAAAAAGTTTCGCGTTTCTCAGTAAGCAAACATTAATAATTAATTTCGCCCACTCGTTCCGTAATTCGTTGTCGTTTCGGAGGTTAATTAAAAGAGCAAACGTTGCTTCTTTCTCTCGTACACTTACGAGAATTTTCTCGTGTTTGCCAGTGTCATAAATGTTTCGCTCGAGCATTTATCGTTCAAATCCCGTGGAAAATAAAAATTACGGGTTTCGAACAAAATTAGTCGACTTTTAAATTCAGAATTATTTTATTTTCAAATCATGAGATTATCATTTTGTCCGTAAAATTTTCATAATTAAACTCTTAAAAAGTATCCGATTGAATTGCAAGAAATATTTATAACTTGACGTACAATTTATTGAAACTTTACATAAATCTGTTCGATTTTATCACGTCTGAGTATTTGTTGCAATGAATATTCTTATACATTATGGATATCCATGTTTACTAAATATTAAATAGACCGGCAGTGTATGAATCAAGCAAATTAATTATCTGCTCAATTAAACATACGCAGAACCCAATACGATACGTTATTTGCTTTCTCAATTAGTTTTCACATTAATTCCAACGAAGGATCGTTCGAATAAATTAAGTAATTGTACATACAAGCGTTTTAAAACTTTTTTGAATTCTTTTATGGACTTATGTAAAAAAAAAATTTTTAATTATAACTGATGAATAAAAATAAACGGAACGAAAATGTACAAATACTTATATTCGTTATCATCGTCAATATGGATGAAGAATCCTTTGGACAAATTATTTGGATAAATGATTTATCGCGTTTAAATTTTGAAATTTCTCTTTTTGATTAAAAAAAGGACTAAAAATTATTTCGGATGATAAATACGTGAAAATAAACACAAATAGAGTAGAATATTTTTTAAAATCCAATTTGCGGATTGGCATCACGAATAAAATTTATTTTCCGCTCAACAAAACAGCCCCGGAGCGTGAATAACCGAAGCGAATCGGATCTCGCCTGAGGCGCGCGACAAAAAGTTCCTCAATTAGAAATAAAAAAAATTGTCGATGTTCAATTGAGCCGAAGAGTACGAGCAATCGTTCGCCATCCGATTTTTTGAGAAAAAAAAAGTAAAAAAAAAAAAAATAAAGAAATGGAGGCCTCGACACTGCGAAATTGGCGGGTGAAGGACGCTCTAAATTTCGATCTTCGAATGAAAATAGTCCGGTGATTTGTCTTCGTGTTCTCGTTCTACGATTTTCACGATACTTTTCCTCCCGTCAATGAAAATATCTTGTTACTAAGTCTCGGGGATTCCGGAGCTCGCTCTCTGACAAATTGACACTTCGGTTCGTTGGCACAGTTGTCAAAGCGTTGCCAAAGTCGCCTAGGAAAACAGATCGGAGATAGAGAGAGAGTAGATTTATCATTTCGAGAGACGAAACGCAGGTGCACTCCTCTTGTTGGATTTTCGCCCTCTGTCAATGAAATTCTTCAGGAAATACTTTTCAGATCATCAAAATAAATGTACTACACATTTTTAATCCTCTATTTACTGCTTTTTATCACACCAAATCGTATATTTGAGATGAATTTAGAAATAAAAAAATTTGGCAATGTTCTTTTACAATGGGTCGAATAAAGATTAAAAATTATAAATTCCAGTCTGCGGATTTATTTAGTTTGCACGTGTCTACGGAGATAATTCAGACGAGCTCTCGAGAGTCCACAAACGAGGCTCTCTTTCTCTTTCTACATGAGCCTGTGCTCATCTTGCCTCTCGTCAATGATATCTCGTTGTGCGAAGTAATTGACGAGTTCGCGTGTAGGCGGTCCGGGCGCTTAGATAGCCCCGAGCGTTCGACTCCGTCTTCTCTCTCTCTCTCTTTTCTCCTCCCTCCTCTTCCATTACGTATATTCAAGCGTCCTCTTCTTCTCTCCGAGAATCTTGTTTCTTCGCGCTGGACACGAAGCGAGAACAAATTCGGCCAGCTCCCTTCCTTGACACCGATTTTTTTTCCTTCAATTGCAAAATAATCACTTGCAAATATTTTCGAAGACACCCGATGGATAAAAATTTTGATTCAAAAATTTTTGCAGTCAAAACTAGTCATTTTATTCAATACTTGAAAAAAAAAAATCAAACCGTGGAATGTAATTTTTATTCCGGTTTTCACGTGCCTCGAAAATTGACAAGAATGTTCGCATTTGTGTTTATCGTAATTATAAAATGGATAAAATACATCAGTACATAGAGTCGATGCAATTATTTCAAAAGTTGAACGTATATCGAATATCAAACGCATCCTGACATTCTTTGAAATTACGTATTTATTATTGGAGAAAAATTCACGATGATCCAAATAATAACTGTTCAATGACACCTCTGTTATAAATAAAACAAATATTTGAATTCAATAAATATTAAACATTGACAATTATTTTATTAATTGTAAGATTGTTTCCTTTTCTTTTTGAATATTTGTAAATTTTTTTTTTCATCACAAGAAAACTCAAAAAAAGTGTCAACGAAAAATATTTTTACTTTTCTCGTATTTTTGGGATTCTGAGGTAACGTTTGGAAAATTTTGGGTAGTTTTTGAATTCCGGGAACGGATGCTCGCTTACGAGAGAGCCTTTTGAGTAAGAAGCTCCCCGGTAGTTTGGCCAATGTGAAAGATTGCCTTAGCTCGGGGATAATAGTTCGTGCGATGCCAAGTGAGAGTGGTTATGGCGAGAGAGGCGAAGAACCGACGGAATATAAGGCGCATTTGCGTATCGATGTGTGCAGGACGTACGTGAGCGTACGAGGAGCGAACAAAACCGGGAGCGACGAAGAGGTTAAACATTTTTCAGGCACGAAAGCAAAAGAGACGCGAACAAAGAGAGACGAAGAGAGATAGAAAGAAGTTTGGATGTTGCATCGACCCGAAGTTGGCTTCGAGCTCATGGCTGCATCGTGCACTGAGAGCTGCACATGGCACCCGAGTGCATTTTCTCTCTCATTGTCAGCATATTCTATCTTACTTTTGTCTTTCTGTACATCTCCGAGTCTCTCTCTCTCTCTCTCTTTCATCCAACTGCATTTTTTTATCTCTATTTTCATCGTCTTTCTCCGTCCAAGTGCATTTTTCTTCATTTTCTCTTTCTCCCTTCCTTCGTGAATTTTCTCTTTCTCGCACAAGTGCATTTTTCTTACATTTCTCTTCCTCTCTTCTTTCTTCGCGTGTATTTTTTTTTCCTCTCTTTCACTCTCCCCTCCTCCGTTCTTCTCCGTCCGCATCCTTATTCCCGAAGCATCCGAGAACCTCGGACTCTTGACGCCTCGGAAACGCAGACGGACGCAAACACCCACACGCTGACACACAGGTATCCTCTTCTTTTCTCCCCTCGTTGCATTCACTCGGTTCGTAATATCTTTTCTCTCTCATGCACCTTATTCACGTCCTCTTCTCTCTCGCTTCGTTCTGCATCTCTCCTCTCACTATTCCATTTCTTCTGTGTTTCTCGATCTTCTCACTCCTCTCATCCCATCGCTTCTCTCCCGCATCCCCAGCCATCTCCATCTCTCCCTGGCGTTTAGCATTCGGCACCGCCTGAAATTTTCTCGTAAATACGAACGACAACGATCTTTCAGGCTTATTATCTTCCCAATTACACACCGGAGTAATTTTCTCCCTCACCTTTTTTCTTTAAACTCGAACGTGCTTATCTTTACTTACCGAGATAACAGAATATTTTCATATGTTTTTTTTAATACCTTTATTAACGAACTGATTTTTAACCGAATCCTTTTTTATACATCTCCTTAACTGTATTTTTCAACGTTTTGATGCAAAAAAGAACATCACGAAGAATCTCGAATCGGTGAAATTGAAAAATAAATTATGTTTTTGGTAGGTATTTATTTTGTTGGGAAGATAAATTTGGCTCGAATTCTTGCGTAACGGACACCCGTTAGATCGCGAGGGAGCGAGGATCGAGCTGAGAGAGTACAGTCAGCATTATACAGCTAGTCCGATGCTCGAAACCTCTACCTACCTGCTCGCTAACGAGCCTACCTGCTGCACTTCTTACATTCGGCGAGGTCGGAGCGCCTCTCGGCGAGAATCCTCGCTCTTTCCTCGCGTTCTATCCCTCCCCCTCCCAACTCCTTCTCCGCGCGCCCCTTTCACGGACTTCCACACACTTCTCATTTTCTTCGTCTTCTTCTCCTACTCCTTTCTTCCTCTCTGCCTCTCGTACCGCGCAATTTATGTCCAAGCCCGTCTGTGCACGAGTTATCGGACTTCGCGCCGCGCACTCCCGCCTCGGCTTTGCCGAGAAAAATCAATTTTCTTCATTTTTTATTTTTCTTCGCTACAAAAAATTTCATTCCTCGCGAGAGGAGAGGGACTTTTGTTTGAGATCTGTTTTTGAGCACCGAAACGTGTTTTACGCATTTGAAAGAAAATGTTTTGTTTTCTCGGGAATTTTGAAAATTTGTCCTACTCCTGAGGGTTGAATCGGAAAACAAATTTGTCTTTCGGACGATGCGTCCCGAAATATCTCTCGAATGCAATTATTTGTTGTAGCTGAGGAAGAGAGAAGAAGGCAGGACTGTGTTCTCTTTTTGTATTCTCTTGTGTTGTCTCTCTCGGTTAAACAAATTTTTTAGGAAGCTTTTTCCGAGAACCCGACGAAGGGCGAGGAAGAAAAATGTGAAGATACGTTGGGCGAGAAAATACGTCCTGCAACGGTGAGAGACGTTAAGAAAAGAGAGAAGGAAAAGAAAAAAAGAAGAGAAAAAAGAGAATGGTCCCGGTCGTGAAGCCTCGGATTCTTCCTCGACGAAGAAAAATCGAGTCGTGGGAGGGGAAAAAAGGTGCACATTACTGGATTATCACGCATTATTTTCTTCTCTTCTATGTTTTTTTTACAGTTTTTTTATGCAACTTGTTCTCGATAGGGTGGAGTGCACTTGATACTCTTTCTTGTTATACGGTTTTTAAATTCTCCTTCTTTTCTTTAATTTTTCATTTTCTTCTCTCGATTCCTATACCAAAATACTAGCCGGTTTTCTCTCAATTTCTTACAGGTTTTTATTCCATCTTATTCGAAATTATTTTTCGGAGTCATCATCCTGAAATTTCAGAACGATTTTGGATATTTTTTCATTAATTTTTTTTTCTTACTTGAACAAATCGTTTGCTCTGCAAATTTTAATTTATTCGAAAATTTGTTTCCTTTTTATTCCCGTATATTTAGTATCGGTAAATTTTTTTCGAATTTTTTTATTTTGACAAACGTGACAATTTAAAATTTTTACATATTTAAAAACTTTTCGCGTGTTTTTATATTTCGATGGTGCATCGAGATAGGAGGATAAGGTACGTTAACGAGAGTGACGGGAATTCGGTTCCCTGACCCGTTGCAACACGTGCTCGACACGTGGGGTCCTTTAATTCACGTCGTCACGCAATGTCACGCGAACATAAGCAAGAGTGAGAGAGAAAGAGAGAGAAAGAAAGCGAAGAAAAGAAGCGAATACGTGAGGTATACAAAACGATATTATAACCTGAGTTGTTATTTCAAAACTCCCCAAAAAAGTCAATTTTTGCAAAATTGAAATGTCCATAATTAATGATAATTATACTATTTTATGAACTCAATTTGAATTTTAATCGAGGAATTATTTAAATTGAAAAACCGGTAAAAATAGATTTTTATTCAATAATCCATACAGTTAAAAATAAAAACTATCGAAATAATTAATCTCCGAAATTTGAATATTGCAATTGAATTTTTTTGAAATTAATAATTAAATCGATAACTACTTAATCTCCGTCTCAGAGACACGAGTTCACACAATCTTGTTGCTCTTATCACTCATCATTAATCGTGTATTTTACTTCTCCATTTTTCCTGGTATGTCTGAAGAGCCTCGAATTCGTCATTTAATCGATGCTTGACAACTCGTCCAGCCGATTTAGCATTATCTACGATAATATAAAATGTATAACATTTTGATGGAAAGAAAAATCGATAATCGTAATTATTGTATATTGTATACAAAACGTTTACGTTATTATTTTCGCAGAAAATGAGGGAGAAATAATTTCTGCAAAAATTATAAAGTAATGAGCGCATATTATATTTATACCCATTTTTAACATTGTATCTCGAAGTTTATTATGGTCGCATATAATTATTTTCTTAAACGCAGTAAAGGACTATCGAGGAAAATAATTTTTGCGACATAATAAGAATATTAAATAGCAATTGATTGTTGAAAATATATGTTTATCTTTGCATTAGAAATATTTTGGTATTATCATTGTTATAATTTTTTTGAAGAGGGTCGTAAGGGAGAAACGTACTCTCGATTGGAACGCTGTTAGCTCCCGTTCTCAATTAGTCATGCCGGATTCATTCGAGAAGTGTACTTGCTCTTGCATGAATCATATCCGTTCAATTGCTCCGGGACGCAACTTTTTTCATCGACGAAAGTTCTCGTCTCCATAGACATAAATGCGTTTCAACATTTTTTCGCAAGCATTCGCGATATGCGCGCTTCGAACCTTAGTCCGGAATTTTCGAGAATTTTCTTTTTCGAATAGCATACACGCTTTTTGCAACCGCGTACATTGGATATTAAGTACGGGTTAACCGATTCTCGTAATTAGCCTAATTCTTGAATCCGATCGTAAACGAGTTTGTAACTACCGGGCTTTATGGCCTCTCAACCTTTTCTTTGGCTGACTGTAGAGTATCGTAAACGTGATGATGTTGAATGGTGATGAAATTGTGCCTATCCCGAGATTTTGAGAAGATGAAAGTGGGAGAGGAGACTCGATTATTATTTTCTATTTTAAAAAATTGACAAAATTATTTACAAAATGCCAAGAGAGTAAGTGATTTTGAGAAGAAACGGAATTACGAGAGTGCGACGAAAAATGTCGTTTGCGGAGAAAATCGCGGAGCTGAGAAAAAAAGGGAAAGGACAGCGACGAAGAGGAGGGAACGGAGAGAAGAATCAGGAGCGAAAGAGCAACGTGTACGACCTATAACGCGTACGTCGTCTTGTCGAGGTTGCAGCAATCGCTGCAGTGTGTTTTACGACAACTATAAATATGGCAGTAAAGCTCTTTGTTTAGGAGGAGGATAGTCCGGCTTTCGAAACTCCTCGCCGCGCCGCGAGGCCTCTTTTTAGTCTCGGACGTGCAACATTGAGCGAGTTTCACCAATATCGTGCCCTCTCTCGATTTCGCGTTTTTTCCTTCTCATCCCCGATGTTAGGGTTTTATCTCTCTCTCTCTCTCTCTCTCTTTTCTCATCCTCGACGGGATCGAAAAATTCGCTCGGACTGCAAGAATTCCGCTTCACTCTCGTCTTTTTCTCTCCCAAGTGCGATTATACGAGCGTTAAAACTTGCCTCTCGATGCGACAATTAAAATTTTTGTGTACATTTATCGTTATCGCGATTTGTAGAAATTCTCGCGCGCGTTGAGATAATTATCTCGTAATACAGATAATATATATGGGCGCGAACGGCGCAATCTCTCGCAGGTTTTCCTTATCGCCGGTAGGAACTCCGCTAAACTTGTTCACGAATATCTATACGCGAGTATATTCATTATAATCTCGTGAAAAAAGACGAGAAAGGCGAATCTACAAATTCGATGACCTCGTAGAATGCCGCTCTTCCTCATCAGCTTTTATCTTTACTCTGGAATCTCGAACACGAAATCGGGCATACCGGGATTATTCCTCCGGAGATTCCACTCATCTCCCTCTCTCAATTTTTCGCTACCGCACTTCCGCAATCATTTTTTCGCAAAAAAACAATCAACGCTTTTCTATTTTTCGTTGACCACACAAGCAATAACGTGTTCGAAATTTGTAAATCGTAGCAAGAGATTCAAAAACAATAATTTATTATGAAAAATAGCAAAAATATCCAAAAACTCGAGTAGAAATTTGTTTAGGCTCTCCGTATAACAAGGATTAGTCTCGGAACAGGTTAAAGTCAAGCTCGCCATCAGGGTAGATACATAAAATGATGTAAAATGTAACGCTCCTTCGGATCCGACTATGATTAGGCTGCCTGATGAGGCATAGATCGGACAGCTCGACGACTGTTATAGCATCGTAACACGGAATTCTCAGGTCGCCAGAGCTCTGTGTTACGGGAAGATTACGTCAGCCTGATCAATACCTGAATAGGCTAGCGTATCATTAATTAAAACGTGACAGCATGATGAGATTCTGGCGAGACTCGCGCTCGAATTTCTACCAAAGGAATTTCCTAAAATACTGAAAATAAAAGATTCATTGAAATGTGCAAAAATTACTTTAAATATACAGAGATGATATACTAAAATATGCACAAGATGTACGCTGAATTAAGATTATTTATCAAATTTATGTATAGAAAGTGAATGAGAGAGTAAAAGACGAACTTATATAGGATAAAGCTATCGAAGTCATTTCTCTGATCCCTAATGAGCCTCGATTATTCATTTGTTTTCTCATCTCCACTCTCTCTCTCTCTCTATCTTTCTTATTCTCTCTTTCTTTCTCCTTCCTCAATGGGCCAATTATTTTACAATAGAATCCAGATCTTTGTTGCCCCTTTATTCCTCGTTTGGCTCCGAGCGCTCCACTCGTTCTGGCGTTTATCGCGTTTTTTACCTCAAATTTTTTCCTCCATTGCACAGGCGCTCGTTGAACCGCGCGTGACGAAAGGATCTCGGTTATTCGTGTGCCATGAAATTTACTACATTCTTGCGTGACGCATATTTATGCAGTTACTGATGGCGTTACTCGCAACTTCGTATGCGTTTATTTACTTTTTGCTTCATTCAACAAATTTTTTTCTCCAGATGGAATTCAGAAGTTTATTCATCTGATGATAAAAAATATTGGATTATTTATAAAAAATTCAGATCACAAATATTAAAAAAAAATTATTTTACTTCATTTGATATTTTTTTTTTGTAATTTTGATCTCTTTCGTTTTTGAATTCGAACCGAGGAATTTTATTTTTCAAGGAAAATCCTGCAGAGTTAAAAGTGGTAATTCCTTTTAAGGCATATTCATCGCCCATTTTTGACATTTTGTCCGAGTCTTTACATTTGCACCCGTTATATTTTAACGTCGTTAAACCGAACGAGGACTCTCGCGACTTCGCGGTAATCTTATCGTATACCGCGAAGATATTGCACCGTTTACGAGAAACGCTATAAAATCGCGTCTGGACGTTTCCTCCCCCTTATCCCTTTCGACTTTTTTCAGGACGATAAAAAGAACTTCGTGATTTTTGAGACGTTCGTGAGCGAACTTTCGAAAATCGCGACTCCCGAATTCTTCATCCTCCTCCATTTTTTTTTCATTCTTCTCTCTCATCCTTTTCCGTAATGCCGTGCTTGTAATCCGTTATCTGATCGCGATAAGGAATCTTGTAAAATTGTACGTGTGTTGCTAGAAAATGTATTTAGGCCCGGGGAAGCGCGGTTCAAGAGCAAAACCTCGACTCCTCCGTCCTTTTCTCCGTTCTGTACGAATGAGAGACCCGAGGAAACAAGAGAACTCGAAGAAGAAGGAAGACAGAGAGGGAGAAAGAGAGAGAGAGAGAGAGAGCAAGAGAGAGAATAGTGTTGGAGAGTAGCTGATGATGGTGCTCACTGGTTCGATGTTCTCCTTTGTAGCTCGTTCTTCTTCTCCCAAAGCTGGACAAGAAAGAGAGAGAATGAGAGAAAGTATCTATACTCCGTCGCGTCGGCCTTGCGGCGTTGCCGTTTCGTCGTTTTCGTATCTCGTGTTTGTATTATATTGCATCCATGTGAGTATATGTATCTGTATGTACAGGGTGTTCCATAATTCAAAGTCAATCCGAAAGAAATTAGATTCATGACAAAATTTCGTATCGACGAGTCCTGGGACAGTCTTCGATCGAAAGGAGCACCGAGAAATTATCAAGGTTGGAGCTAATCCCGTCAACACGAGTCACGTGACTTTCTGACACGCGGCGCCAGCTGATTTGCTGAAATAATTAGAAATTTTTTCTTTCATCTTGTTGTTTGTTATTTTTTGATGAATATTTTCATTTTCGGGACATTGAAAAATTTGTTCGTCATTGCATGGAAATGAAACGCTGAGACACCCTGTACATAGGAAGTCTGGCGGAGCGAGGCGAGGCAGGAGAAACGGCATCGCGACACGCTGCCTCCTTCTCCTCGACTCGTGGAAAAAGGCCCAGCAAGCGGCGTCGACGTCGCCACGACGCCCCGCGAACTTCGGGGACGCGCGCGGCCACAGGCCTCTCGGCTTCTTCCCCCGCTTTTTAAAATAAATTCACGATCGCTCGCGCACGCGGCCTCGCTGCTGCCTCGCCGAGGAGACCGTGTCCCGGACGAGCTGCTGCCGCGAAGAGGAAACGGAGAGAATGACGATGAGCCTGGAGGCTGTGCTTTCGCTTCGGGGCAAACACGCGTTAACTTTTGCCACGAAATCCCTCTCGTCACTTCGTTCACTCTTTTTTCTCTTCTTTTTTTTCGGCATGGGAATAAAAAGAACGGAAATTCTCTGTGAATGAACGCGGGACAAAAAACATTCTAATTCGAGCAAACAACGATAATTGAATTTCGAAAAATCATTGATCAACAACATTTCATTCATGTTTTTGTATTAAACGCGATCAGCTGGATCGTTACGATTCAAAAACGTCATAGCATGGATTGAATTCCTGTAAAATCCTTTTTTTTTTCTTTTTCATGTAAATTGAATAAAAGAGCGTGAAATTTTCTTGCACTTTTTTTCTTCCTTCCGGATAAACTTCATGAAAGGTCGATGGACCGACAATTCGTAATATACGTACACGCTAGAAAAATGTTCCATCTCTTTCGTTCGCCTCGCTTAAGCGTCGCGAAATTCCACGCTTCGTTTATTTCTTCGTGGAAATAATCGCGAACGCGGGCAGATAGGAGGAAAGACATCGCTGTTTGAATGGCTGGCTCTCTCGGTTCGAGCCCAGTTTCGCCTCTTCGGAACTTGACTTAGCCTCCCGGTCAAGAAGACTGTTAAGATCTTCAGATTCTTATTTTACGGGTGTATAATACATTTTTATAAAATAATAATATACTCTCTCTCTTTCCGCGACTCTCCCGTCGAGAGCGGAATCTTTTTCCACGAAAGTAGTTAAATAACGTTTTAACCCGCAGCGATGAAAAAGTTTTCCATGGTTTACTGTCTCGGTGCAGCCTGGACGCGCTTAAAAATTGGAGATTTAAACATCGAGCTCTTTCTTCAATTTAGAGGCATCGGTTCAACCGGATAACGCTACGGAGAGCTCTTAAACTTTTTATCAAATGAGAGTTATCTCGTTTCGACATTATTTTTCCTAGTTCCACGTTTTTTTTACCATCCCATTATATATTAAGAGTTTCCCGATACATACAGAAGCCTCGAATTAGTTGAAAAACAAACTCGTGAAGAAAGTCAAACTCGGATAAGCTCCTTCCGAGCCACGGGAGAAAAAGAGCCAAATGACGCAGAAAACATGTCTTCAAATTTATCTGCCGAGTGTAAACACATACTCGGCCCCGATTTTTTACACAATTATCTTTCTCACGATGGAGCAATCTTCGGAAAAATGGTTCAGACCGAAAAAAACCGCTGTTACACTTTTTACAAGATTTAAAAATTTTTTAATTCGAAATTTAACAAAAAAATATACAAAAAGTTAAAAAATATTACATTTCCAATAAATAATTCTTCGTCTGAAAAACTCGAAAAGAGAACAATATTCGTATATGTTTCGCTGTCGATGTTTTTTCTTTTTGACAAAACGCATTTAAATTTTGCGTGATTTAAATACAGACATGTGTTTAGACGTATAAATTTATCATTCGAGAGTGTAGTCTGGCTTCCTTGCGTCTTCCGCTATTAGCATCACAACCCGATCTCCCACTCGTATTTTTCTCTCTCGCTCTCTCGTTTCTGTCTTCTTATCCTCTCCTTTCTCTCTTCTCGTTATCGCTATCTTTCGCGTGTATTCGTAATTCTTATCTTGGACGCGTTATCTGCCCACCGCTATCATAAAGCTCGATGTATGCGCAAACGGTCCGGCGCTCGTCTACTCCACAGAGAGAATACTCTCCACTGCAGTTATACCATATTCCCTTGCCTCTCTTTTTTTCATCCTACACTTGTCGCGCGCATTATCATCCAGAGCGCATTCCCCATTCACCGATTCATCTTTTTCCATCGTCCGTCGCTGCAATCGCGTTTTTTCAACTCGTTGTCAAAATCTCATGATTTGTAGGTTTGTTTTTCAAATTTAGTTCTTCCGAGTATAACTTTTTCCAGCTTTTTTTCGGACTTGCATTCATATCTCGAATTTTTCCTATATTTTATTCGATATCGAAGTTATAATATTTTCTACAGTGATATCCAAAGATAAAATCATCTCCAGAGATTAATTAGAAAAATAAGTGTCGTGATTTAAATAACTCTGCATAAATATATTTACAGCGAGTCGAGGATATTTAGCCTTGATCCGCTATTAAATTTTAGCGCAGAGAATTGCGAATAAGCGTCGAACGGTGTCGAAGAGTGTATCGCGAGGATTATTATTGACAAGTTAGGGAGTAGAAAAAAATGCTTTCGGAATAAAAAAGAGAGTGGACGTAGGAGAGAACAAAGTCTGTTTGCATCAGATAGTGAAAAAGAGCGTACAGCAGCGTCGGTATATAATGATGCAAAACAGAGGGAGAGAGAGAAGGAGAGAATGAGCGAGATAGAGTGAGAGAAGAAGAAGAAGAATGGAGACTGGAGAGCAGGAGCAGAGCCAGAAGGAGCGGGAAGAAGCGGGCAGCCTTGGTTTGCGGAGGCACTGGCCAAGGCACCCATTGTCCGCGCGCCGTCTCTTGTTACGAGACGAGACGAGCCCAACATACACGGTTTCTCCCTCTCTCTCTCTCTCTCTCTCTCACTCACTTTCTGGTCTTCTCTTTCTCTCTGTCATCCTTCTTACAATGAGAGAAAGAGAGACGAATAGTGCGAATGAGAGAAAGAGCGAGAGGGAGACAGAGCTCGCCAGGCAAACGAACCCGTAGCAGGAGAAGGACTCGAGAGAAAGAGTGAGAGAGAGAGAGAGAGAGTTGGACAAAGAGGGCGAGTAGAGCGAACGAAGATGGAGGGAGAGAGGCAGCGGTCAAACGAGCGGAGCAGGTCCCGGGCCTCTTTCCAAGCACCTCTCGTTTCTCCCTTTCGTTTGCTTCGCTCCCAAAGAGGCCCAACGAGTCCGAGAAGGAGAGAGAGAGAGCGCCGCCAGGAGAGAGAGAAGGGAAGAGGGCCCCGAGCAGCCGAGTAAAAACCACGAGTGCTCCTCGGATCCCAAGGCGATGGGTCCTTGCCTCTGGCTCCTCTCTCTCGTTCCCTTGCCAGGAATTTCGTCTTGGAGAAGAACCGAGGGAAAGAGAAAAACAGAAGGGAAAGAGTGAGAGAAAAAGCGAGAGATATGTAGAAAGAGAAAGAGGAAAATGAGAGAGAGAGAGAAAAAAAGGGGGCCCAGACCATCTCGCCGGGTTCTTCTTACCCAACGTCTTGACCTTTGCCCGTATACCCGAAACTCACGAAGAAAAATCTTGCCGGATGCCCACATCACCCTTCTGCCCCTTTTTTTCTCCTCCTCGACGTTTTTTTTCTCTTCCCTCGCAGCCTCTTTCCTTAACTCACGAATTTATAAGTTATAACTCACCGAGTCATTTATCTCGTAATTCATATTGTCACTTGAAATTATTTCGGCTCCATGTGGCTACGGGCAAATATATCCACTCGCGCGAGTACCAACGCTGCACACGCAGTACGATGAAAATTCATAATTTTTAAAATGACTTTTAAACTGTATTTTATTCAACTTTGTTTACTTAAATATTATCTATCTTATTCGTGCTCGATATTCACGGAATAATAATGTAGCGCTCGTGTAAACATATAATTGCAGCTTTGAATAAAATGGTTTGGAATCATTTCTTTCCTTTGAGAATGAAAAATAAACATGTCGTTGTTTCCGATAGGCTTTCGAGTCTGTCGGAGGCTCGCCCTAGTGACGATGGGCCCGGCTTCTTCGGGGCTCGTCAGGAATCCGCAGGACCTATTATCCCGAGGCTGCGCCCAGACTTCTCTTCCCCCTTTAACCTTTACATCGCGCCTCCTCCGTTTATCTTATTCCATGACGATAGGCAAATATACAAACTACCGTTCGCATCTGGTAAATCTGTTTATGGTGCATTTTACGTAGCCAACAATCACTTTCAAACTCTAAAATATTCTGGAATTAACGTTACAATTATCATTTTGTTAAATGAATGTGCGTTTTGATTTTGTGAAATTTACTTTCTGGACTTTTGCAGCCGATATTACGAATTGATGGAAATTTCTGAATTTATGTGGAAAATTTTAGAAACTCGATGATAACGAAAGGTTTTGACGTCGAGATGAATCTCACGATGATGTCCCATAATATATCCTCAACCATAAATCGTCTGCTTTATATATACGTGTGTAAGCGTCGCTTCAGATCGTATAATTTCTTATGATGGTTCGTTGGCAAGGACTACCGATTCCACTGGATATGGCCGGTAATATACCTGAACGGCCAGAATGCGAGAGAAAAAGAGAACGCGAGAAATTCTCACTCCTGAAGTCGTAAAATGAAAAAATACACTTCGAGGAAAAAAGATTTTTTTTTTCTTTCAAGATGAGAAAAGAATGACATACCAACCATGATTTATTGATATCAATATTTTCATTTCGTTCTCCACTTGCTCCTTGCGCTCTGGGACTCTTGTTGGATTTTTGGGCAATTTCCACTCGCGGCTACTCCAACGGGAATCGAATGAGGTGCATTTTTTTTTCAAACCCGTGTTTGCGTTTGCGGTTCGAGCGAGTACAAGCGACCGCATGATCCGGATAATTTTGTTTTCCTTCACGGTGCTTCTCAGCCGAGAAATTTTCTCGTTTGTTGCTTCGAGCAGAAACACCGAGGTGAAACTGACCAGGTAAAAGGGAAAAAAAAGAAATGTTGTGAGATCTTCGCGAGGACGGAGGACCGAGCAATGGGCACTCGCCGTCTGGCGATTTCTCGGCAAATTTTCGCCGAAGAAAAGCAATGGAAAACAGCGTGACTAAGAGCTCGTGTATTGCACTTGTTGCACAAAGGGAAAATAGTTCCTCCTCCGAGGGGCAGGAAGAGGTAGAAAAAGGAAGCTCGCCTCGACGATTCGGGGATGAAAAAGTTTCAGGGACGAATTCTAGCTTCTCAGTAGGTCCAAACTGGCACTCACACTTTTACGCCCTATAAATATACATACATCTCTTTGATTTCTTTTCGTTCGGACCCCCCGTGTCGCGGCCCACGAGATACAAGCATTTCTCTATTGACAGAAGAGTGTGGGCTCGCTGGGGAAAAAAAGAGGGAGCGAGAGCGAGCTAGCTTCGTCCTGGAATCTGTTTTCTATCTTTTTTCCTACTTTTTTCCATCTCTCTTGCTCTCTCTTATTCCTTCTCTCTTTTTCTCTCGTAAACGTGTTTTCTCGTTTGATTCTCCTGATCGTGCTCCTCTCCAGCTTGACCATGTCTTTCCCCGGGTGGCGCGCTAATCCTTGACCTTTTTTCTTTTCCTCCTTATAGCGTTTTCCCTCGGGGAAACGCTCGCGAGCGATTCCACTCTCGCACACTCCGAGTGTCCCGTACGGCGAACGGCATCGTTACATTCCGGACACGTATTACGTCAAATTAATCTCCCCGAATCTCGGTAATCGGCAATCTCATTTTCCCTCTCTCCGGTTCGCCACGTTCACGCACTTTCGGAAGAAAAAAATCATGGATTGAACGTGTCGGCGCGGAGTGAGGGAGAACGCGACGACGCACGCTCAGAAAAACCAAACAGGAAACGACTCATTGTATGTATACGAATTCTTTTCCCCCTCTCTCCATTCTTCAAACTTTTTTTTTCTACGCTTTTTTATCTTCTCTCTCTGTTCCTCTCTCCCGAGCTCCCGGCCACAGCTGAATATTTTGTTGCGCTCGTCGCTTCCGAGAATTTGCGATAAAAATGGCGTTTGCGCAAAACGACTTCTCAAATTTCAGGCGATCGAGAGATATATCGTACAATGTCTATCAACGCCTGTTATCGCACGGCGGACCGTAGCGGTGAAGGGGATATTTTTGGGCTGACATACATGCGCTCCGACGCAAAGTTTTGATAAACAATCTGAATCGACGCCTAATCTATTTTCTTTTTTTTTTCAATTTTCGGAAAATGATGCAATTGTTGTCTCAAGACATAAATAAATATGCTTGTAATTTTCTGATATGTCTTAATTTTTGAGTGGTTGAAAGTTTTTGACAAACCGAGTCGAATTTTTATTCATTTTTAAAATACTCGACTAATTTATTCCAAATTTTTTCTTCTTTTCACAAGATCAATTTGAAATGTTTTCACAGACTATATTTTCCCATGAAATATTCGTCTCCTTGTTTGAAAACATATCTAAAGTCACATCGTGAAAAGTGAAGCTAAGAAAAATAAAGATTTGGATGGCGCTCGTCAGGAGGTTTCCGCCGATTCGATGGTGTCGAGGATCGAGGCAGGTCGGTAGGTAGCGGCCCATGTGAGACGATGAGGTAGAGAGAAAGAGCTATACGCCCGTTGATGGACCAGAGCTAATCTAAAAATCGCCGGAACTTCACAATTATAGTAATTTACCAGCCGACAACAAGCTGTACACACAAGATCTCGGTCCTGCTGCCCCTTCCTTCGTCCTTTCTCCCCCTACCACCCCCCCTCTCTCTCTCACTCTCTCGCTCTCTCTCTCTCTCTCTCGACTCCCAATCTTTCGTAATGCCATTAACCGCTCTTTCGTCTACTTCAGCCCCTCTCTTCGTCATCTCCTCCTACCTCTTCCTTTTCTCTCTCTCTCTCTCATCTTTCTCTGTCGATTTCTCGCCCGATTTGCACATTTTCGTAAACACATAGGGATGAAGACGCCATCTTTATTCCTCTATATCGTTCTCCGCCTGCTCTCCAACGAAAAATGTCCCGAGCCTCTCGGCGCCTCGTTAACAAGTCCGATTTAATTATATGGAATCTCTCACCGATCATGCGCGTCGTCAATTAAAGCGAACATTAAAAGACACCGGGGCATCCAGTCATTATACCCAGTCGTATCATTACGAACGTTTTCATTTTTACCCTCCGCGTCGCACTTTTTTATCGCGCAAATTTTACTACTGAGAAATTAATATAAAATTACTGGGAGCTGTTGGCAATTTTGTGTTTTTTTTTTGACTATGCGTATGCATTCGGAAATTAAGCATTTGGAAGTTTTTAAAAAAATTTTTGAACTCTCTTTTTCCTTTGGGTGGGAGATTTTTTTTCGAGGAAATGAACGCGCGAGAATAAGCGTCGGAGGAGACAGAGTCGAGCGTGAACGGTGGAGCAGAGGATGGGACGATCGGGTAATAAAGTTTGGTACGAAGCGTGTGTGGCGCACATGTGCTTCTTGGATAACCCGGCCGTGCCTTCATTTATCGGTCATTGTATACGTCTCTATGTCTGTATATTATGTGTAAATATATAAAACGCACGATGCGGCACATGCAGCGGGGTATACGCTCAGCTTCTATATGTCCGTGGGCCAGAAACTTAGGACACGATGAGCGGAAGAATAAACGTTTCTAAAAAGTCTGAAATAACTCCAAATGTTCAATCTTGATGACGTCTGAAATTGTATAATTCTCAGAAAATTCTCTTTCGAGGAAAAGTTGCGTAATTTTAATAATACACAAAAAAATTAACTTTATTTATTTTCTCGTACCAAAAATATTGAAAATTTAAAGAACCAAAGAATTTATTGAATGTATGAGAAAAAATTTCACCGGCTGCTTTTGATAATAGCGAGACTAAATTTAACGTCGATTTTCGAATCGCAAGGGGTACAAGTTAAAAAAAATCTTCAGAGTGCCGTGATAATTAATCGGTCATTAAATGATCGATAGTTCATTATTATTCATAGCCACGAGGCAAAGCTCCGCTCAAATCTTTGATTAGTCGCTTAATGAATTCGTCAATCGTAATTACAGAAATTTATAATCAAGAGAACTTTATTTTTTCTCGAGGTAAATGTTTGTATATTAAATCCGTCGAAAAATATAGAGGGAAATAATTGTCGGACGTTCGACCATAGCTTGCACTCATCGATATTGACGCGAATACACATGTAATAGAAGAATAAAAGGTCACAAGTGTGCGTACTCTTTGTTTTGTGTATTTTATTAAAATTCCTCTCGTATATTATTAGAAAGTTTTCTCATTTTAATTCATGAGTGGCTTGACTGGGCCCGATTAAAAGGTGACGATTAGTTTCGGCTCTTCACACCCTGGCGGATCACTTTTGATTGAGAGATTATAAACTCCGTTCAACACGCGGAGAAAAATAAAAGGCGAACCGCGTCTCGTTACAAATCACGTTTTTCTGGCTCTCTCTCCTCTTCACCAGCGTGTAGAATCAATTAGGAAGAATCTTCCAGCGCGAGCAGCGAGTTGGTACATTCGAGGGGCGAATGCTCCATGAATTTCCCGTGTTTTCTGGATGCCCTCTCATTTCTCTCGCTGAATAATCACACACACACACCGGCGTGGGACGAGAATCCTCGAAACTCGTGGCACGAGTACGCGCCGTGTCGAGTGTCCCCGGGAATAATTTACGACATTGAACTTTTCAAGTCAATGCGTATTGGGAAGGGAAAAAGGAGAGGAAGATAAACCAGCAGGTTCCCTCGCAACACCGGACTCGTGTATCTGTAGTTGTACCGTTTGTTTGTAGTTGCATGCGTCTCCTCTGGCAAACAAAAGGGCGTAACCGGGAGGATTTGGAGCGAATTTGACGGCCGTAATGTGACACGAGCTACGCCCTTTTCCCCGGGCCGAAACGTCCCCGGTACACACGTGTGGTCTTTTATACTCCATTATACTCCCGGAATGGAGAGGAAGAAGCGAATAACTTCTCTCGAGAACTCACAACATTCGTTTCTTAAGTGGAGTTTCACTAACGCGTTTTCTTGACTCGATCTCCTCATCTCTTCCCCTCCTCGCGTCTCCCATTCGCGCGGATCATCCGAGAGAGGCCCGGGCGTCTGTCACGTGGGCCGAAGAAACGACGATCCTCAACGATGACGTAGACCGGACCTCTCGCTCCTCTACATTCCTATGTACACACGGATTTACACACAAATACCGTAAAGTTCTTCTTCATCTACCTGGAATATTACAAACCCAACGGCCAGAGGGCGCCATCCGAGATATTCCGTTTCTCATTTTCTTCCTCTCTTCGTTACCTTTTTTTTAAAGAAACGATAGAGCTTGAATACATCAGCAATATATTTTCTTAACGGCGATGAGAATCGTGTACGAAAATTAGCAAACTCTCGCGTAGTTATCTCTCTTTTTTTCATTCTTTTATTTTTCTATTTTTTTTTCTTTCCTCGATAGTTTTATTTTTTTTAAATCGATGATATTTGTGTCTATCGGACGTCGTGTTGCCTCGGGATTAATTTGGAGAGAAGAACAAATAGCGTGCCTTTCCGGTTTCTGGCTTCGTGTATTGATTTATCTCTCTTGATCTCGAGGATAAACCCGCGTCGATGTTTCGGCATTTTTTCACCAACGAGCACACGAGCGAGATTCTAATTCGCGCGAGTACACCCGTGGAACTCTGTCACTTCTCGCCCGCTGCAGCCTCTTCCCGTTTTCTCGCGCGCTCCTCGCTCCAACAAGCATTAAACTCGCGAATGCCGCCTTCATGACTTTATTTATAGAATCCTCTTTCCATCTGCCTCAGAGTTCGCTTATCTCTTTTTCCGTCGCTTCTCCGCACACGTGACTCGACGCAGCGACGATTTAATCGCCCTTTGTTATATAAATTGCCCGATGCGAACGAACCAGCCGGCCGCAGAGACGACGGAAATAATCTCGAAGCTCGTGTCAAAAATCGCATTTCGGGAATTATTGCTTGACATTTTTCTCGTCAAAATATTTCTCAACGCGAGTCAATGGAATTCTCGTTCACGGACAATAAAATACGCGCGAAAATGAACAATGACGAATTCCCGTGAAATTTTTTCAAGCGATGATGGAACATTGTCAAAACTTTTTTTTTCCCATTCGAACAGAGTTTTTTTCACGCCAGAATTCAAACGATCTCGGAAGCGTGCGAAAGCCACGTGGGTGTCCGAAACGTCGCCGGCTTTTGAAAGTTGAGTTTTTAGACATTCAAAAAATATTCAAATCAGGAATATCGAATTCGTGGAAATGGCGAGAGTCTTGCTGAAAAGCGAACGGAAAGTTATGTACGCTCGAAAAAAGTCGAAGATTTTGACGTTGCGGCGCAAAATTTTTGTATTTTATTTACATATACATGTATACATATATTTAAGGGAAGGACACAATACTTATTACGACGTTGGAGGAAATTCGGTGAGGTGAGAAGAGTCAAAGTTCCAGAAAACGTGCGATAAGATCGCACGGGGTGTCGCGTTACTTCGGATTCTCTTGATTTCTCGTCCGGATTCTTCTCTCGTATTATCTCCTCTTGAAAGAAGAGAGAAAGAGAGAGAAGAAAAGCGAGGAAAAAATGTAATCGAGCCGAAATTCGAAATATGGTAGTCGCCATTCCTGGCTCTTCGATGGAGTTTCTCCTCGGTCAAAGACCTCTAGGAAAAAAAGGCGAGGATAAAAGAGATGAAAAAAATTCGAGCGAGAATTCCCGTACCTTATTCCTATAACGTTACACGTGCTCACACGCGCTGTGCGCCTGTATTTGCGAATACCTGCGTGTTCTCTATAATAAACGTGAATTTCGCTTGTTTGTTTGAGCAGGAAAGGTGGATCCGACGCCCCACACATCATCCTTCAACATGGGCTACCTCGTCTCAACTTATCCCTACCCCAACGGCGCTGGAGGACCCATTCCAGTCTCAATGGTAAGTCTTTATTAGCTAACGAATTTAGTTTTCTATTATCTCTTTACGAAAAAAAAATATTTTATTTTTCATTTGATTTTTTTCAATCTTGTGTAAAATAGTGTTTTTAAATTATTAGAATTCAAGAATTGTTGAGTATTATAATGAAACACACCAATATATTCACTTTTATATTTCCAAATATATTTTTTTCCTAATATAATCGAATTATGAAAAAGGCATACATTTTAGCATCAGCGATGTGTCTTTGATTTTCGAGTTTTTTAAAAATTTTCATTGGATTTTTTGTGAATCTATTTCAAATCGAACACTATATTTATGGCCAATATCACAAAATTTTTGTTATTGACGGATGAAAAAAAGTTTCTGGGCAGAGACATTTTCGAGACAGGAAATATCGCTTTTTGACTGTTCGAATACTCGAGCGCGGTGAGATTTATGCGTAATCGTCAAAATCAAAATTAATCGAATTAAAATGTCGCTACCATTTTGACAAATCTTCCCCCACCGTCATAATTTGGCGAACTTTGTACGAGGACGAGAAACTCGCCACAGAGTCTACGCGCCTCTCGAACCGAACGTATTGTCATGTACTTGTCGACGCAATATTATAAGAAAACTTTGTTAAATGTATTAAAGTTATTGAAGTAATTGAGACACGTGAATAATTGTGAATAAATTTCAGATGAAGAGATAAGCTGTAAGTTCCAAAATCTTGTTTGACATTCCATCTTATTCTCCTATTTTGTGACTTGGTCCTCCAGTGAAACTTACTCTCTCTTGCTCTTATTCCTCATATTTCTTCTATCATCATTTCTTTGCTAATTTCAAGTAAATTAGCTGGCGCTCGACGTATTTAATTATACATTAAAAGTATTTATTCGACAAAGAGCCCTGCCAGGCGATGGACCATGGGCGCGGCAGGTGAAGGGAGAAAAATATTAATTTAGAAAAGAAATCCCGTCTCAGTGTGATTTCCAGAAATTTAAGGTGGCTGTCTAGTGACAATGTTAGTCAAAATTACAACTAGAAAAAATATATAGAATTTTTGACAATTTTTATCAAATACTTACATCTAAATTATAATAACGAATTTTAATTATGTTTTCATAAATATTTTTTGAAAATATAAAAATCATTGATTATGAATAATAGTTTTTCAATATGTGAGTTGACACAAAAGTTAAAGCGGTCGGTCCGAAACACTCCTAACCTATACGCGCCGTCAAAATCGTGTAGTCAAAGTGTGAATGAAAATACTATGAAAATATCCTGCTCCCCATACAATAGGCTAAAAATACAGGTTTTACAAAACAAAATGTTATTGAACATGAAAAAATTTGCTTCGGTTGATAATAAACAAGGACACTCAAATCTCAAGTAATGACGTCAGTCGTGTTCGCTCGAGCAGACGACAGCCATATTATTTCCGAAATTTGTACGCACCATCACCTTCTAATTAAATTTGTGAAAAAAAACCCTGGTAAGGACTGATTTTTTTGATACTATTGAAAAGCTTAGGATTTTATCTTTCAGGCGTTCAATTTTTAATAAGATCTTAAATTTTTTTAAAAATGTTATATCATATCCGGTGAAAATCCTGCGTATCCCCACAAGAGCAATGTTAAAATCCAAATTTTTAATTAGCTCGTTTGCAATAATTTGTCCGGTAACCGACCCTGAAATTTCGCGAGATTATCTAATTCTACTTAAATAACACTCCCACGAAGTTTTATCCATTTCTTGAGTTTTTTGATTCACTAGACAGCCATCTTATATGAAAAAATATCACTATCGCGTTTTCCAACCTCCAAATTGAAAATTTTTAAAGTTAATGACGTTTCCAGAATTTAACTACCGGAAAGCTATATACAAAACGCTCACTGCGATTTTATCAGGGTCAAATCCAAGAAATACGAATAACAAATTTTGAGTAAAAAAGTCACAAAAACCTCATCGGTCAAGAGGCTAATATTTCTAAATAAATTTCTTTCTTAGTAATCGAATTGTGAAAAATAATAAGCTCTGGAAATAATAAGCCAACGATACGCAGCTTGGATGATAATTGGTTCATAAATGTTGGCAGTGATGTGTCTGATTCGTTTACTAGAAATATTCTTTTCTCCACTCGTCCGTTTCTCTTTTTTTTCATCTCGGTCTTTTCTTATTCTTCTTCTTCGTGTTCTCTTGGTCGCTTCTCATCCGTTCGAAGGAGAGAAGACTCCGTGGCTTGTCTCAGATTTACCTACCTCGCGGCACTCATCTCCTCTACCGTGTCATTATGTCGTTATTTCCGACAACGAGCGTGTCTCGACGAGACTGCTTTTCTCGCTATCGCGTGCTGTACGAGCTCCATGGAGCGACCACTCCCGATGCGCGCACACGAATGCATTTTTAGGCAAATCCAAATGAAGGAAATGCTTAAATTTCAACGAATTCGTTCCAATTTCGAAAGAAGGGAACGAGAATGATTTTTTGCGAAAAAATATTATTTTAAGCATAGACAGACAATATAAGAAAAAGAATCCCGTGTCTAATTTGATTTTATTATTTTAATTTGCAATACTCATATTTAAGGGAATTCGTTCCAATTTTCACAAACAAAGCGTCGATAGTCTGTTTCTGAAAAAAGTACAAAAGCATAGAAAAAACCATGCCGAGAAAATCTCGCGAATTCGTATTTCTCGATTCCATTCGAGATCCCAGAATTATTTAGCACCTACATCGAGAGGCGCACGGATCCATCGTAAAGCCTACGAAGAAATGAAATAAACAAATCGTGAAACCGATTATCGACACGAGTCGCGTCCCGCGCGTCTTCCCACCGGAATACAAATCCGATGTTCTGCGGGCTCCGACTCCTCGATATGCGGCGACCCTGGCGTCGCTCTTTCTCTCTGGAAATCTGCGATGCGAATTTATTTTAAGAATAACTTGCAATTGTCTGATTGGAGATTTGATGAAGAGTTTTCAAGTGAATCAGCGTCCCGATTGAAATTGAATCGAAACTTTCAAATCTTTGTAAATATGCAATATAAAAATTAATTAAAAATGGAAAAATGCTACAAATATTTAAGTCTATAGAGATTATTTACAATGGAAAAAACTGCACCCTATTCTTGAAGGTATCAAAAGAATGGATAAAATGCACGGTATTTAATATTAACGAGTCACATTCAACGGAATAAAAAAATTGGAGACAAAAAATTAGGTTCGTAGCACAATTTTTGTGCAATTTGTTCTACCGGTTAAGAAAGTTGAAGTTTCACGTGTGTATTTGTTCTTAAAACTGGCACGCTTCTTGTCACCGGTTGAGAGCACACCAGGAATGATTTTTGTCTTTTTCTTTTTTTTCGCTTTTTGAACGCTTTTCTCCGATTCATACGATTTTCTCCTTTTGTCGCGTGTGTTTCGCTGTCCCGAGCGCCGAGTCGTCTCGACCGCGCTCGCGTTCCTCGCAGCACGAGAGTAAAGGTGATACTTCGAGGGAGAGAGAGGAGTAGGATGTACAAGGCGAGAGCCGGTTTCCACGAGTCCTCTGCACTTCTCCTCGTCGATTTCTCGGAGAGGAGGCTCTCGTTCGGACGTCTCATTACTCGCGTCTACGTGTGTCTCCCGAGCTCTCATTCTCTCTTCTTCTTCATTCTCGACGCAGGAGTGTCGAAAGGCCTTCCAGTTGTCGAGTCTCGCGATCGTCTCGCCGCGAATTCCCGCGGACTCTGAAGATTGAGGGAGACAGACGGACTGGCGTATTCCGAGCCAAGATCTCTTTCTCATGTTGAAAAAAAACAGAAAATTTATCGAGCTAGATCGTGATATAGAAAAAAGACTTCAGTAATATTACAAATCGTTCTTTATTTCCAAAAATTGTATATATTAAATTTCGTAAAAATTATCCAAACGACTCATCAATGGATGCAAGCCTGTAAAGAAATTAATACTATAAATGGGAAAAACTATTGGAAAATTATTAAAAAAACTATCAAAATATAAAAACTTTGCAAACTCATCCAATTTGATATCCTATGGTAGGATTATAAACAAAGATTGCGATAAAGCAGAAGAATTTGCGAACTATTTCAATAAAGTTTTCGAATTCCATTCTGATGTAACCTACAATCAGCATAATCTGTCTAAAGTCGATGACTGGCATACCCGATTATTCCGAGACGCAATAAACAGCGACGAAAATGTAGAAGAAATATCGAACTGTGAGTTCATGAATATAATGAAAAAATGCAAAAATACATCCCCTGGTATAGAGAATCTACCTATGTTGATTGTAAAGAAACTCAATTTCAAAATCCATGCATTCATAAGAAAAATATTGAACTTTTGCCTAACTGAAGGTATCTTTCCTGAAATTTGGAAAATAGGTATACCTATTTTCCGGTGATGATATATCATCACCACTACAGCTAAACCCAATCTTGATAACAAAATAACTAGTAACTACCGCCCAATCACACTTCTACCGACGATCGGCAAATTATACGAACAGATAATCAAAAATAGAATAGAAAAAGCCATAGGGGAAATATACCAAAATATCAATTCGGTTTTAGAAATTACATGTCGACACTAAACCCGTTGACTATACTGAAGTCAAACGTAAAAACAGCGAAACTCTCAGACAAAAAACGGCGGTGCTATTCCCAGATATAGCTAAGGTTGTGGTTTAATGGTCTACTGTACAAATTACATAAAATTAAATGTCCACCTAAACTTTTTCATATTATTAATAAATATTTAACGAACCATAAATTAATAGTTAAAATTAAGAATGAAATTTCTAGTCAATTTACTCCCGAACAAGGTGTCCCACGAGGCTCACCGCTCTCCCCTTTACTTTATAATTTATATTGTTACGACATTTACAATCACAACAAATTAAACAAAAACGATACAAATCCAAACATATATATTCTGTAGTTTGCTAATGATACAGCGATCATCTCCCATCGAAAAAATGTCCAAAAAACTATTCAAAAATTGGTCAGGAATACGGAAATGTGGTTCAATAATTGGATATTAAAACCAAATCCTCCAAAATCTCAATTAGTAATGTTTAACCACGAAATTAAACAAACTACACCAACAATATATTTACAGGGAACAGGAATTATACCTAATTCTCATGCAAAATATCTGGGAATTAATATCGACAATAAATTTAATCTAAAAAATCATTTCCATACATATAGGAAAAAAATAATACAAAAAGCAACGCATTTCAGGAGTCCAACATTCCAAAACAAGAATATAAGAATTCATCACGCTGCTAAAATATACAAAGCAATATGTCGCCCAACAATTGAATACGGTTTCCCGATATTTTTAAACTGTAATAAAACCGCCCTTTCGATACTGAAAACAGCAGAAACAACAGCAATTCGAAAAACAAGTGGTACAAGACATACACCACGAATTTATTAGGAACATTTTCAACTTCTGCCTAAAAAACGAGACTTTCCAACGATTTGAAAGAAAGGCATTATAATAAATAATAACTTTACCAAAAGGCAACACGGATAACGCGACTTTGAGCAATATTCGACCGATTACCCTTCTTCCAACGTTGGTAAAAATATTTAAAACAATTCTTAAAAATAGAATCGAGAAGAAGGTGGGAACAAATATCCCGAATTACCAATTCGGATTTAGAAATGCGAAATCAACCCTGCACTCGTTAACTATATTAAAATCTAACATAGAAACTTCCAAATTAAATAAGATGAAAACAGGAGCAGTACAGTCCAACCTTGTTATAAGACCCCTCATTATAAGACCCACCTCATTATAAGACCGAGCGTCACCTTATTACTAGACCCTGTCGTGTTCCTCCATTCTCCGAATACTACCGCGCACTCGAGATGCGCAAATCGCTACTGCGCATAATTTTATTTTCTCCTCCGTGTGCCGTCACGTGGGGATGAAGGGGAAAAGGTCTTATAACGAGGTGCATTTTCACAAACCAGGGTCTTATAACAAGGTTGGACTGTATTTCTTGATATCGCAAAAGCTTTCGATAGCATATGGCACAAGGGAATCCTTTTGAAATCCTTCCTAGGGAATCCTTCTTCAAACTTAAATGTCCGTATAATTTGATTCGCATAACAAATAGCTTCCTACAAGGACGCGAGTTGAGAATTAAAGACAATAATAGTATTTCACGATGTTTTACAGCAGAACAAGGAATGCCTCAAGGGTCCCCACTATCACCTGTTTTGTACAATTTTTACTGCCACGATTTATATAACTACAACAAAACTGATAAAAATGAAATAAACAAGACAGAATATATCCTTCAATATGCGGATGACACAGCTCTCATCACCCATCATAAGAATATCAGCGTGGTTAAAAACAGTCTTCAAAATCTGATGGATAATACAACGGAGTGGTTCGATAATTGGCGTCTGAAACATAAACCCCAGAAATCGCAATTTTGTCATAAAATTACTTCATTATCGCCAACAATATACATCAAAGAAACCGAAATTCATCCGAGACCTAAAATAAAGTACTTAGGATTCACAACAGACAATAAATCCAATTTAAATAAACACCTGAAAATTTGTAAGAAAAGAATAATTTCTCGAGTGAAACACTTCCGAAATATCACATACAAAAATAATAGAATAAGGTATAAACACACAGCACACATTTACACAGCTATCTGTAAACCTGCACTTGAATATGGACACCCAGTCTTCACGAACATTAAAAACAAAGCCTCTTCTTCTATCAGAACAGCCGAAACCATAGTGCTCAGAAAATAAACAAAGATGCGACATCCGAATAATCCACTATTCTGTCCCAATAATCTGACACTCTACGAAAAAATAAAAATTGTTCCAATATCAGAGAAAATAGAAATGTTAAATAAGAGATGGAGCAAATCACAATACGAAGATATAACAGATATGTGTATCAAACGCGAACTCAACATAAACAACGTCCACAAATACCCAACACACACAACGATAGAAATACTAGAACAGCTGTTTTATGCAGAATGAAATGTAGTCATACTTCCCACGTACAACACACTTGGGAAATGTTTATATTTATAAAATCACATCTAAAAGAATGAAAAAAAGAACAGAACAACCTGAGCTAAAGGACTTCGGTCGATGGATCTTTGGGGAGATATACATATGTTTATAAATATTAGTCCATATTTATTATTAAGTATTAATCTAATCAATTGAATGTATGTACATATGTATCTGTCAATAAATAACTATTATTGTTATTATTGTTAAGACATACACACAATATTCAAAGCCAAAAATGTCGACTTATACAGCAGAAAAACTAAAATCACGCCAATTCCAGATAGATTAAAAACACTGACGAAGAAATTCGCAAAATTCCAAACAGATAACTTGAGTGATTTGTGTACAAAGTTAACTGGAAATATTATAAGAAAATATACACTACCTGAACATATAATAATCGACATTCTACAACCATTAGAGAACTGAAAAAGAAAAGAAAATGTTATCAAAAGATTTATCAACTCTAAAAGCTAAAAAACATCCAAAAAACAACTATTTTGAAATACTACAAACTTTATTCCTAAGCAAACGCTGAATGACCTAGGTCGATGGCTCGTTGACAGATCGGCGGTCACCAAAATTATAATGAAAACTAGTCCCTATAGGTTTGAAATGTAAAAAAAATCAAATGTACTTATAACTAAGTCTGTCGATAAATAACGATTATTATTATTGTCCAAACGAGCAAAATTTCAAATTTGTATAAAGTTTTCGCACATTATCAATTTCTGTCAAAAGCAAACAATAACTCGGTTTTTTACCTTCGACATGATACAATATTTGATGAAATTGAATCGTTCGCTCGGCAAACTTAATTTGTTGCGGAAGACGAACGTCTATTTTCCTTGTTTTCTTTTTCGTTCGACAACAGAGATTGTAATCTTGGGTTCGGTCTATCGTGAGTTTACGTGACGAGTTACATTTACGAGAATCCCAACAAATGCCCGTGCATGGAGGAAAAAAGCGAGCGCGGGGGGTAAGCGAGCAAGAAGGGCGACCGCAGTCGGTTCGGGTTTGAGATCTGACGAGATATCCCGCGAAGCGTAAGAATAAGGTTCCACCGGATTACACTCTCCCGAAGCATTCGGACGGACTGAGACGTTTTACTTAACACCTGAGACCCCGTGAGATTCAGCCCGGATGAGGGTTGCATTGTGTGCCACGAAGGACACGAAACTGCGAGCCCGGAATTACGAGAATGGTTAAGACGAGAGAGAGAGAAAGAGAGAGAGTGAGAGAACGCAACGAGGGGTCAGGAAGGAAGAAGAGTTTGAAAAGGCAAAAAGAAGGTAAGTCGGGTCGATCGGGCGCCGATCCTGAGGGATAAATGAGCCAGAATCGATGCTTCGAAGAGAAAAAAAAATTGTGTGCGTAAGAGAGAAAGAGAGAAAGATAAAAAGAAAAACGACTCAGACCACCGTGAAGATCGAAGAATGGGCAGAACTAACCAAACGATGGGGAGAGACGTATCTCGTTTTGTGGCCATTTTCGACGCAGACAATTCTCGAAGGAAAACTCACTTTATTTTTCCGCGTATACGCGTATACCTTTCTTCTCCCTTTTCCCCTATTATTCGCGACCACGACCGAATAATACACATTTTTCAAGGTAACACGTACACACATAAATATATATATCCGTCTCATAATAACGAATTGACACTCTCGAGCCTCGTGAGAGGACAATGTCGTCTCTCGTTCGATTCGAAGAGGCAGGAGACGCGCTTTGGGAAAACCGGTCGGTGGAGAAAGGGGCAAGCACAAAGGCTTCGTAAATGCGTACAAAAAAGCCATCACGAAAACTTGGAACTTACGAACCGAGAGAATCGAATGATCTGGAGAGAAAGAGCGCTTATTTTCGCGCCTGAGAACACGTCATTTTTTTCTCGAGAGTTGATCTTTTCATATCCCGAGATCGAGTCGTCGCGCCTTCGAAACATCCTAAAATAAAGAAACAAATGTGTGAAAAAGTTTATAGTAATTTGTACAAACAAAAAAAAGAAAAAAAATGATGAACAAAAAATTGATGAAAAAAGCGACTGCGATAATTTCTTGTGCAAACACTGTCGAGTCTGATCACTGTTACGGATTTGGTTCAAGGGCTAAAGCCGCAACGACCGCGCGCGAGATTCGCCGAGCATAAAACCCAAGAGGTATACAGAAAGGGAAAAAATAAAGCAAAAAATAATGTCGGAAAGTCGTACTGATCTTGCGTACTGGTAATTATTATAGCCAACGAGATGAAATTACAGTTTTGAGGGCTCGCGGTATAGCGACGGTCAAACTTGCGGAATTCTCGCAGTCTCTCTGGCTTCCTTGCCTGGCGCTCGTCGCCAATGCTATTTCCCGGAACAAAGAGACTTTCGGGCTTGGTATTCCATCATTGTTGGAAATTTTGGGACCCAGCTTTTAAATGAATGGGATAAAAAAGAGAAGGAAAATGAATGTAAACAAAAAAATTATAACATAATGACGGTAATGCACTATTTTATGCGTTTTATAGTGATCGAAAGCTCGAAAAAAATAAATAAATGTGTTGTTTTTGGCTGGTTGATGTTGTTGCAGTAGTTGTTTGAACGATGAGAGGGGCGTGCCCCACCTCCGGTGCGTAATAGCCGGTAAGCTGGGCCATTATGAGAGAGCCAGCCGGCGACTGAAAAGAAGACAAAAAGAAGAAGAGATACTAAAATGGACCCTACCGCCGTGACGTCACGCCGGCCACACCCGGCCCTCCCAAACTGAGGAGAGGAGCAACGAGAGAAGAGAGAAAGAGAGAGACATACGCGAAACGACGAAGGGAAATATAATAAGAGTGAAAGAGGGCCGAGAGCCTGATCCTCATCTTCGTTCTCTTCAGGACGCTTCTCATTGTTTAAAGAAATTGGTCGAAAAACGAGAGGAGAGAACAAAACAACGAAATTGTGAAAAACATAAAAAAGGGACTTTTTTGAAGTTAATTGGAGGAGTCGTATCGAAATATATTCCACTTATGAAAGAATTAGAAAATAAAAAAGCAAAATACAGAATCTTCATAATTAGTTTAAAGATTTGCTCGAAGGTATTTAATTCATGAGAGAATTGAGAAAAAGGTGAATTAAAAAAGAAAACAATTCGTTGATGAGAGAGTTGTGCGAATGCGGCAGAGAAAGGGACTCGGTGCGACAAGAGAAAAGAAAAGCTGAGCAGCGATGATTCTCGTCTCGCGATCGCCTCGGTGAGACATTAATTGAACCGGAGCGGAGATTCTTCGAGTCCCTTGTCCGCCATTGCTCGTACCGAAGACATGCTTCGACGAGCTCTTCACCTTTTCTTCCTCTCGCTTTTTTAACTCTATTTTAGCCGGGAAGAGGGACGAGATACACTGTGGGAAGTAAATTACACTCGACAGGCGTAACGAAGAGAGACAGGACAGCGAGTACAGTGCAAGGAAGATTTGCTCTCTTCTCTCCACCGTTCTCGCAACTAGACCTCGTCTCTTCTCCTCGTTCGTTTAATGACAATGTCTCAACAACGTCCCAAAGTCACCTAAGACTCACCGTAAAATCAGAACTTTTCCCATCTTCGAGGAAAATCAATACATGTATATATCGTTCGTATACAGCCGTCGCGATACCGGAAAAATAATTGGGTATAAACGACGAATAATCACTTCCAGTGGGGATAAACGCAAGTTTTTTTCCTTGACATATTTAATACGAGAAGTGAATTCGTCTGTATACAAACCTCTCAAATGAGTGCGAAATGCAGTCTTATTTATTATTAAAAATTGTGATAGCCAATGATTTTCGTCTCACTCGCTAACTTTGAGGGTTCGACGCGTGCTATAGACTGCTGTGACAAGCACGATGACGATGACGAGAGGATCACAACGATGATACTTCGTGCATGATGCAGGCGTGTCGAGTGCGGAGTGCCCGGGCGCGCACGACGCATTCGCCTTCTCGGCCTTTAATTAGGGATCGCGAGGTACAAGGGTGTCTGGAGCGCGTTGTCAACCTGCGAAAAACACAGAGTCGGAAGAAAAAAAATGGTAAAAAAATGAATGCTTGTAAATCGAGCGACAGCGACACAGAATTTTTGATTCGTCGCCCCTTCAATTTCCCTTCGTAAGTTTTTTCTTCCGACCCTCGAAGGGCTGAAACTTTGCGTGACTTCGTATTCCATTCATAAACTTTTTTATTCTCACATCCTACCGAATTATGCATGCACGTTCCAAATGACTTTCTACCGTTTTTTTTGTTGGAGCAGTTTTTGCTGCACTTGCTTTCACTTGCAATTCGTTAAATATCAATATATATTTATTATTATTTTTTATTTTTTTTCACCTGGTTTATTCGTGAATCGGCAATATGAAAAAATTTTCAAAAAAATATAGAGACTTCACGCTAAACTTGATTCATGTTTGATCCGACGCATTCAAAGAGAAAAAAGTATCTGAGCTAGTTGTACATTCGCTCTCCATTACGTATTTTATGGAAACGCATCCGAGTCCCCCCACACGTTCCCCTTGACCGTTCGTTTATCTTGCACTTTTTATACATTGACTCTTCTGATGCCCGCTCTCATTCTCTCTTCTTTCTCTCCTAACGAGAGCTGAAGAGAGAAAATGGCTCAGCGTGTTCATTTGCCGGGGGTTCGAGAGCTGGATTTCGTATTATTAACTCGGGTAGGTACGATCCTCGGTCGTCCGAGTCGTCAAATAACGAGTTCTCAATAGGGGCCTTTCATACCCATTTTTAATCAGTTAAAAACTGCGACCCGGGAATAAATACGAAACACGCAGAAATAGGCAGAAATTCACAGAGAAAAAAAACGTATAAGGAAAAAAAGAGCACACAGAAAGCGCACATTCGTGGCTTAATGCACGGTTGAGCGTGTTCGTGTGCGCACACACATTGGTGTTGCGCTGAACGTGCTACGAAGGCACCCACGGCCGAAGGGTTAATTGTATGGCCGGAGCGCGGCGAATAATCATTCCAACGCGCTACCTCTTCTCGCTATCCCTCCCTCTCCGGGTTACCCTCAGCGCTTTTTTATCTCTCTCTCTCTTTTCCTCTCTCAATACGCACTCCATGAATACACGCGAGTATCAATTTTTTCACGTGAGCATGCGCCCGTCCGCAGAATGTAAGTCATCGAAAGTGAGTAAGAGAGATGGAAAAGACTCGGTAATCGTACTCACGAGCGCGTTGTTCTCAATGAAAGCTAATGAATACGTTCGGAAATTACGTAATAACTGAACGCACACTATAAACGAGAGTGTGCCTTCCCTCCTGCCCCCCCTCGACCCTCATCTCGTGCTCTTTCAACGCTTCTTTTTCCTTCTTTTGCCTTTTTATTCGGCCGGGTTTTTTCTACGGTCGCGAGAAAATCAGGAGTGGGAGATAAAGAGTCAGTACAGAGCGCTCGACCTGTCAATATGATCCACGTGTGCGTACGTTTTCCATCATCGATGCTTATTCCAATGTTGCACTCTCGTTATTAGCATTTCCCTTTAGATACCGAGGAAAAACATCCACAAGTTTTGTGATTTATCGTCCAGAATTAGATTTCCTTGCGATTCATTTATTAGTAAGTTAATTATCTCGACACGAATTTTTTAGGAATTAGAATTTCTGTAATTGAAATTGAGAAATTTTTTTTTTGATTTATTACTCGATGGAATTTTAGAATTTACTTTCAAAAAGTATTCGTCGTTATTTCCAATATTTCATTGAAATAGATCCAAGTGGTACAAAATATCGAAGAATTTCCATATGAATCTTTGTTAACTTGTTTTTTTAATTCATTCGTTCTTATATTTCGAATTATTGAATTTATAATTTAATAATTTAAGCGACTCGTTTTCGTACCGATGAAAAAGGATCATTCTTTGTTATTTCCAATATATTTCAGTGAAAAAGATTTAAACGAAAAAAAAACGAAAGGGGAAAGAAGGAAGAATGGAGATTTGAGCTCCACGAGGTTAAACCTTCCACCGTCTAGACGTTTCGCTGCTGTTGTTCTTGCCTCCACTTTGCCGATCCCTTTCTCTCGTATTTACCATTTAGTATAGTCTTATATACATGTTATTTAGAGTACATATAAATATATACACTTGAAGTATATAAAAAAGTTCGCGCAGGTCGTTCTTGTTGGCGCGAGTCCCGCGAAAGTTTCTAGATGGCCAGTCGATAGGGGGATGGCCATTAGCCCGACCTTCGCAAAGTCCACGTCCCACCTTAGTCTCTTTCTCATCAACCATCGGCCGTACACTCGTTCAATTGCATGCTCTTTTAGCCAACATCTGCTTTTCTTTTTCTCGGACGAGCTCCCGATTCTGCGCTCGCGCGTCTTTTCGCGTCGCGCGTATAATCGTGAATAGAAAAAAGCAGCATGGCCGCGACCGCGAGCGCTTACGACGCTCTCTGAGCTTGCCCGAGCAAAACCGGCGTGAGGAAAGCTCGAGATGCGCCACGGAATGCAGATTATATCAGCGTTTATGGGCATCAAGTACCTGAAATGGCATCAGGCATCGCTTTTTTTCTTAAGCGATGAACTTCATTCGCGAAACAAAAAGGATATGAGAATGAGAAAGAGAACCGGAATAAAAAAGAAAAATAAGCGAGTCACGAAGCATACATCTGCACAGGAAGGAATTACGAAAATATTCGGGAGGCAGCTGCGCATGCTTCATCGATCCTTCTTTCCCCACTCTTTTTGAAATGCCGATTATGGCTGCCGTGAGGATTATTATCCCAAGGAGCGCACCGAGTAATTGATTATACACAACAAATAATAGTAATAATCATAATAATATATTAGCGTATAGTGGACGCGTAAACGAGGTTCTTAAAAAGTCATTTTCATCAGGGAGTATTATACCTGTGATGCTTCCGATTACTTTTTTCTCCATAACGAAAAAACAAAATTATTTCATCCATACCCTTTATTTTTTCTCCTGTTTACATTCATCTTTTATCATTTCTTTTATTTCGTAAAATTAAACATACTTTTCTGTCACCTCGTTTTCCACATTCCGGAAACTTTCTGGTATTTAATTCATTTTTTTTAATTTTTCGTCGCCCAGACTTTCTTGTTATTCTCTCAAAGGCCGATAGGAGGGACGCGGTTCGCCGCGGAACAATCTCCGCACTGTCTACTCCGCAATAAGTTGTCGCGTACCCCGAGAGTGAAAGAGCGCGAGAGAACGGAGAAATAATTTTATTATTCCAAAGCCGCTTAGAGTTAAACAAACTGGTAAAAACTTTGATAATTGTTTTGGTTAACTAATTTATTAACGAGACAAAGTGTGACAGGATGTACAAATAAATATAATCGTAAAAATTCAATCGGATTTAATTCATCGTAATACTCAAACGAAATAGATCTTATGAGAATTTAATTCTTTCCTAGGAAAAACCTTAGATTGATTTCAAGCCTTGCGCATTATTCAAAGAACGTTGCATTTTAATTAACGAGGACCTTATCAGGACCTCAGGGTATAGATAACGTGCATTTTGTCAGGACCGGATCGGAAATGTAAATTTCTATTCGGGTTCGTGAGTTTCATGTTTTTGTAATTGGTGCGGTGTCGTAGACCATACGACAAGCGTATGCGTACAACAAAGATCGTTCGTGACGATAAGACTCTTGAAACATTGAAACAGCTAACAATTAGTTCAATCTATGTAAATAAATTTTTACAAAAAAAAAGTTTTAAAATAAAAAACTCTTTTTGGAAACATTTTCTTCAAAGTTATAACAAAAGTTTCCACTAAATGTATAACTCCCAAGGCATTGAGATATGTTCGTAAAGTTTCCACCGGTTAGTCGGTAGATTTTGTTATGGAAATTGCGTCGTACGTGCGCAAAATTCTAGCGAAAAGGTGCAAACGCGCTTCTGAATGATATTCGATGGCGTCGACTTCGAAGTTTTACCGTCAAAAAGTATAAATGCCCAATAGACCGTTAGCTCTTTGTCGGATCGTTTAGCTATGGGTGTACATATATATTCAGTGTATATCTCGGTGAATGCGCGGAGTGTTTTCAAGGGAAGCGTATACACATGCATATATGTGGCAGTGGCAACAGTCGACTCTTTGATACGATTCCAAGCTCCGCACGGCGACACGGGAACGAGCCATAAGCAAAAGCAGAAAACGAGAACTTCTCTCTCTCTCTCTCTCTTACTCTTACTTCGTTCACGAAGCTACCGTTTTGCACGTGACACGCCGCCAACGCATTTTCTCGTCGTCGACGTCGTTGTTCTCCATTCTGCGGCTGGCCGCCCCCGGCTCCTTCTTCCCTCGCGGTGTAAACTATTTCAGAGCGTCTGTATCGCAATAAGCCGCACACAATCGGGCTCGGATAATATGTACGAACGAATCGAACAATCGTCCGCCTCTGTCCCCCGGCGCAAAAGCATCCGCACACACGCCAACGACAATCCGCGAGGAGAGTCCAGTTCTCCCCCCCCCTCTCTCTCTCTCTCTCTCTCTCTCTCTCTCTCTTTCTTTCTTCTTCCCTTTTACTCCCTCTCTCCTCTTTCTTCTCTTTCCTGTCGTTTCTTTTACACCGAGTCTGTGTGCGTATATTTTAAACTCACTCGTGTCAATCCTCGCGAATGCGTGTGCGCGTGTTCGCCGCTACTGCTTCCACTCTTGATACCGAAGGTGTTAATGCTCCTCTTTCTCCTCACGGTCATTTCTTTCCAAACGTCTTACCTCCGCTCTCCATTTTGTGAAATTAAACTCTCGGAGCGATAAGAATTTTTATCGCGAATATATAACATATTGAATTCGACAACTTTTGATTATTGATAAAAAAAATTGTATCGCGTTGGTATAGAAATGAAAAAAAAGATTTTTTTTTCGAACTGAATTAAACTTCTCCCAGGCTGCGCAGTCGTGAGCAATTTTGTTCTCATCTTACGAGCGCAGGGTGATCACACCCGTGCCTTCGAAATGCGAATGAAGGGGTTGAGTGCGGAGGAAAAAGCCGAGAGGGGCGATCGAAGAAAAGGGAGGGGGGGAGGGGGTATGATAATTGAGGGGCTCGGGCTCTCTGCTCGTCGTGCCACCTCGTTTCGGCGCACCCTGCGAAATTGGGCGAACGAGGCAGCGCTTCTCTTCTTCTCCCCTTATTCTTCGCCTCGTATTTCTCTCTTGAAACACCTCACTCGAAAATCCTCTATGGAAAATTTTCTCCCGCTTTTTCTCTTGCGAAAATTCTCTTTCGCTCTTTTTTTTCCTCTCCTCATCTATCCTTTATGGAAGGTCCGCCCTGTCAACGTTCCACGGAAATTTACGCAAGGAAATTTAGTTCACGCGACACCTTTTTCGCTAAGCTTTCTCCCATTTATCGCAACTACCTCTTTCATTTTGGCGGCTCTCGTTTTTCTCAAGAAGTCTTTTTTTCTCTCGAAATCAACGCGACTCTAACGCTTTTATTTTAAAAAATTAAGTGTTACATTTTAGACTTTGAAAAATGTAAACGAATTATTAATTTTATTGATCAACAGTCCCGACGATGCACACCGAGCAAGAATTCACGACATGTGGAAGGGAATACGAGAATTAACTCATCGCGTAACTCCGTAGCAATGAAATGTTAATGTATCCTTTATATGATTGCAACTTATATTCCGACTATTGAGATTGCAACAGAGGAAAGAGACGCGTGTGATATTATGACTTTCTTTCTCCACATATTTTTATTACTATCCTCTCTCTCTCTTTCTCTCAATCCTCTATTTATCTCGTTTTTTTCTTGATTTGTTATTTTTCTCTTTCATTCTCCTTTGCATTCTCCTCTCCGTTTCTGGCAGCGAATATCTGGCAGTATCCTTTCGCGGATATGGGTGGTACACACGATTCGTGTTAGCGATAGGTAGGCAGCCACAGCGAGTTTCGATGCGAGTCTTCGTACGGGCGATGCCAACAAACGCATATATGTATAAAATCGTCTCTGTATTTTCCCTATCTGTGCGTCTGTAAACTCGACGTTTCTTTTCTTCCTTTTCACGTACGTTTCTTAGCACGCTCTCGCCGTTTCTCCAAGCTTTACGATCGTAGCTGGTAACGAGCAACTTTATCGGTCACCGCTCTCGTCGTAATTCCCCTCGCGCGAGACCTCTCAAACCGCTCTCTCTCTCTCTCGTGCCAAGTACTTTTCCCTCCCTTACTCTCTTTCTCTGTCTTTTTTCGACCATTTTCTTTCTCTTTCCATATACCGCTCAGCTGTCCGGATACAAAATAAATAACGCGACCGGGCAACAGAATAGAACGAAGAGAGTGAAAAATATATTCGCTTCCACACTTACAGACACACTTCAGGAAACGAATTTTTGCCGCTTTCGCTCCTTTAATGGCGTTTGCCAAGGGGCCACCTTGCAATTTGTTCGCCAGCGAGTGCGCACGGACCCTCCTTTTCCCGGTCTTTCGACTTGTCCTGCCGTTTCGGGATTATCGAGATCACGCGTTTGACTTTTTAACCCCAGGTCCGCTATTTTCATTTCTTCGTCGATTTATTATTTTCAATCGTTAGGAATTATCATTTCGTACAATTTCTTTTCATCTTTCCTTTGAAAGAATCATTTGGGATATTTTTTAAGAGTTTTATTAATAATTCTTCAGAATAACGAATGATTTCTGTGACGTTCGTTTTCTATGATCTTTTTCAAATATCGAAGCAAAGTTTAACTATCTTTTGAAAGTAAAAAAATACAGATTCTGAACTTATCGCAGTGTGGCTCGTATTCTTGTATACGATTCCCGATACTTTTCAAATAAAAATGAAGTATCATTCAGTAAGCACTCAGGTAGAATCGATCGCGAAGTTTTTGAGTCAATGTTTGATCAGATCGGAAAAAACCACGAGGAAGAAGAGACAGAAGTGGGAGCAAGTATTCCCGCTTTAACGTTCATCCGGCGACTCATCATCCGCGATTTTTCTTCCTCTTCAATAATTCCGATCTCTCTTGTAAATTTTTCCTTACCCTTTCTCTTTTATATGCAAATCCCAGCAATGCCATATATATTTAAAGAATCCAGCATTTGCCTCTCGAAAAACAATAACCAACAAAAAATGACATTACAAGAAAATTATCGAGGTAAACTTTACCTTCGTAATATTTTTTCTCCTTAAAAAAAATTAAAAACAAGCGAAATTGTTCTTCGCAGCTCTCTATTGTGTCCCGGTTATTTTTACTCGCGCGGTCGAGGAAAAAGTATGGAAATAAAATAAGAAATCATAGGGGGTTCTCTCGGATGTTTCGAAAATTGCGCCATCGATCTCGTCTCTCGTGGACACAGTGGGCACCGTACGTGTGCCATTATCGAAACTTCACGTGTGTGACTCTCCTCTTGAAATTATATTACACGTACGCGAACCCTTGGAATGTATCACTGTAACGCGGGCTCATATTTATCGTCATTCGACATTGTGCGAACGCTGGTGTGCCTCAGAGACCGTTAAGTGTGTACATAATAAGGAATAATATATACGAGTGAAAGATCAACATACACTCGTATACTATCCGCGGATATAGTAGTCGGCTATAGACCGTGAAGTAGTTTATGCTCCGAGCTGCGAGGATTAACGATCAGTCGGTCTCGATGTCATAAGATACTCAGGAATACGCACGGACACAGGCGAACATCCGATGGCCAGTCGGAGCGAGCGAGAGGCCCGAACGAAATTGCGATCGGCCAGAAGCGAGAGAGAAACGCTTTCTTCCTCTTTTACCCTTCGCATATTTTTTTCGCCAATCTTTTTTCCTCGCTGCTTCAAATACATCAACTGTGGGACGATTGTACAAACGTCGCTAATATACCACGCATGTGGTATCGCTTGTAACTTCGTTTTTATTTGACGCGATCCACGTCATATTTCACACTCCAGAGTATATTTCAATTATAAAATTTCGTACGCGTCCCGGAGACTCGTTAGTGAAGCTGTGGAAGAAAATGAGGACAGAAGGATCTCGCTGTTATACGTTCATCAGAATATAGATATAGAAAAAGATGTCGAGAAGATGTCGAAGGTAACGGTTGAATAATTATCGTTCCCGAAAAATCTGAGGAGCGATGTAAACGTGTGTGCGGGTTTTACTCGACTTGATGCTGAACGTTGTCGCGATAGTTTGCGAAGCCTCCGCATATCCAGTCGATCTATCGTTGCCAGGCAAGAACCACACCCCGTAAACCGTTCTAACAGGCTCACAAGTATATAGACGTCATTTTCCCACAAGCGCGTGGATTCGCGCTTTCCTGTTTTCGAACGAGAACAAATGAAATCGCTATGAGAACTTTCGATTCTTTTCATCAACGCGACTCGCTTGATTTCAGATTAGGAAAAATAAAAAGAATTTCCCCAGTCACGACGTTATGGCGAGATTCATCGGAGAGGACAAACATTTTTTTAGCATTTGATATTGACGGGTTTTAACGAGATAAGTGATGGCCATCGCTCCGTTTCGATATTTGCTCCAGGATCAACCAATTTTCGTAATCACAAAGGCTATCGGTGAAGTCACATTTTTTTGTTCCTCGTTCTTCCTTTCGTTATAGTTGACAGTATTAGGTAGAATGAGACACTCGTTTATCCTGTAGCGGAAGGGGTGGTTCGGAAGAGCAACCGTTCAATTAGTTTGCGTGACGGTATCGCAAAACTCTGGTGGTAGCGAAACACCACAAGCGAGAGAAGAACAGGATCAGCGGTGAGGGACAGAGAAGGAGGATAGATGTGTGGAAAGGCCAAGAGAGCAAGAGAGAGGGACAATGAAATATCCGTATATTTGTCTCTTTCTGTTTGGCTCTCTGGTGGGCCTGCGGAGCTCATCTGTGGGTCTCGGAGCGCGGTATACGCTGCGAAACGGGAGAGCGAGCAACAACAGCATCAGAAACGGCAGCAAAGCCCAGGCTTACCACCGCAACGACGTGTATATATGCGAGACGCGCGGCGGCGTTGCCATGCCTCGCTCTTTCGCGCACGCACCAAATATTTGACGCTAACCATCGGTGAAACACGCTCGTTCTCCGCCGCCTTCCCTTCCCGCCTCGCCTTCTTCGTCCCCTCCGGTGGCTCCCTCTGGCCCCTCTCGTCCCTCAGGCTTACTAGCCAGCTCGAAAACATCAGCACCTCTTTGCCTCTCCCTCCCTCCCTTCCTTCCTCTCTCTCTCTCTCTCTCTCTCACTCTCACTCTCTCTTCTCATATCTCTCTTACTCTCTCCTCTTCGACTTGCCTCTCCCGCTCGCTCGCTTCTTCTTCTCTTATTTGCATTGCCCTTAGCACGCTCTGCTCCTCCTGGAGAGCTTATAACCAACTCTGGCGCAGCGTCATTGTTTCTCTTCTTCCACTCTTCTTTTTTCTCCTGTTTGCTTTTTTATTTTCTTCGTTTCGTATATACGGTTCTCGTTCCTCGGTTCTCTCCTGAGAGCGAGTCCCGAGTTTTCTGCGTCTCCAAACGTACCCAGAGTCCCGAAATTTAATTTATTTCGATACATGAGGGGGATTCCGGAACAAAATTGTTGCATTCGAACATTAGAATCAGGCGAGAGAATTTAATATTTGAAATTGCTAGATTCTAATCTGTAAAATCAATGGAAATTTAATGAATCTTGACGTTTTGTTTGAAATTCCGCTCTTATCGTATCCTCGATATATGCTGGTGAAAATCTCTTGCCTGGTTGACGTTTCATTATTTTCTCAACTCTCGCAGGATTAATTGATTATTTTTACATCGGCGAGCGAGCGAGCGGACGCGAACACTCGTCGGTCTCGATTATCGTCTAACTTCGGCGAAGCTTTTGCCGTATATTTCACGTTCTCGGCAAGTCCATCCATGTTTTTCAGCTCTCGCGCTCGTATAATGAGTGGAAACCCTCTTTCAAAGCGTTAACCGAGCTTGGTATTACGAGGCACGGAATTTTCATTTTTCCCATATATACCGAGCGATTGTTCGCCACAATATGTCTGCCAGCACCGTGATCCAGCATGTACTTCGATGCCAACAGTAGCCAACTCTTTCTCTTTTTCTCATTCTAGCAGTATTTTGCATATCCATAGGTATTTTCTCGGTGTACGTGTCTCAAGGCGCATGCACGTGGTACGAAGTGCTTACACGATTTCTCAAGGTCTCACAGAATTACTCAGGTTTTTGCCTCTGGAGAATCTGCAGAATTTTTCCCACAAGAAAACCAATCGTATCTGCTATCAAGATTCATATCCCTTCATTATTTATCATCTTTTTACGATAATCTTATTTTTATTAATGAATTTTTCCCAAAATTATGGATGAATTATTCAATTTTCGAGGTTCGCCGAATCGTTCTCGCATTTTTATGACAAATTTGGATCTTTATTTTATTTTTATGCCTCTTTGCTCAGCACTTTCATAATACCTTTTGGTCTTCGCACTGACTTGAGAGTACATCGCTACGCTGTGCTCGTGTGTCGAGTGATTTTGCTTATGCACGAGTTCGCCATGCATTTACTCTCGCTTACTCGCGCCTTCGGGCTAGAGACTATAAATCCACTGGTAATATCGATACCTCTCCGAGATCAGAAGAGAGCACGATAGCGTAAGAGAGCGAGAGAGAGAGAGTATATTTTACAGTAAAATCTCTGGTCCATTTTGCCGAAGGGAACATCCGGATTTCTCGGTAGGCCTTCCTCGCCTTTCATCTCTCGGTACTCTCGTACAAATGTATATACACATATTCTCGCTCACAATTCGACATTTCGATTCCTCTTTCTCCCTTTAGAATTTACAACATTTCATCTACACAGATTTCGGATATATTTTGCATAACTTCACGAATTGTTAATTCTCTTATCTTCAATCGCAAGACATCGTCTCGTCTTTGTTAATCAACTATCGGAACAAGAAAAGTAGAGAGAAAAGATTTTAAAAAGCTGACTGCACCTTTGTCATTTGCTCATGGGCCAAATTGAGCCGAAAATCGGCAGAGAGCGGAAGGGAAACGTTAGCGCGAGATGTACTGGCCCGCAGCAGCGGGAGCAACGGCTCGCCGAGCGCATCGGAGGTCCCTCATCTCTCGGCTTATTCGTTCTCGTTCGCTCGGCTCTCGTAATTTACGAGCGATCGTTCGTCGAATTCGCCGGACGGGCGGCCGCGTGATGATTCTGCCTCGCGGCTCTGCGAGAAAAGTGCACCAAGGAGGAAAGAAAGAATAAAAGTCCGCACACACCTCTCTCCCTCTCTCGCTTACTCTCACTCCCTGGCACACGGATCCATCACGATCGTGTTCTCGCCACGGGGCTCTTGAGACTTTTCTCAGCCACGATCTTTCGCTATCTCTCACCTTTTTTCTCCGTTTTTCCCTCTCTTTCCTCTTTCGCTTTCTGTCTTTCTCTCTCTCCTCTCGATCTTTCCTCCTCTCCTCTCTCAGCTTGGCATCCTCGTGTTACTCGGTACGCGAGGGAGCCCCTCGTAACTCCACGCCAGTTGCCGCAACTTTCCTCCCGCCGTTTCGAGTGCGAGCCCCTTCTCGCCCATTTGCCACGCTCCCCCTGTTAACCGTGAAACATACACAGCAAGAATCTGAGAAGCGAATACGAGATTATTTCGCTTTGAGAGAGAATGAGTTAGAGAGAGCGCGATTAACGAAAGAGAGACAGAGTCTTTTGTTTCGAGTTGGAAAATTCGACTTGGAGCCTCTGAAAACTTGACTCAATTGATTATCCTTAAATTGTAAAATCCAACACAATCAACAGGGCTCTGACCACGATACATTTTCTTGTTTTCGTCTCAAATGGTGTTGATGTCCCGAGATTGACGACATGTGTCAGTGCTAATAGAGCATACGTCAAGGCAACGCGACTAACGCGCGTCATCGCGTGCGTTTGCGTTTATATGGGACGTGCGGGAGAGGAAACGTAAGTTGATGTGTTACACGTCGCAGGTCTACGTAAGCGTATCGAAAGCAGAGATAGCTCCGCACGGCAAACGTGGAGACGTCTGACGACGGAGATTGAACGGGCTACCGAACGTCTATCGAACCTCTCGCACGTTATAACGCAGGCAGCATCATGCTCCTTGCACAGAGAAATTGGTGTACCCCCTTTAACACAACCATTTACTCGCCTTTGCCAAATATATACGATTTTCTGGCAACTGTTCGCTCGGTGGATCTTCGATAGATGTTAATTAAACTGCGGGAATTAATTGAACCAAACATCCGAACAGAAAGATGAAACACACAATGCAACGTGCTGTAACATATATAGAACCGCGTATAGAGTTAGAGATACGAAACAGGGTGTTAATTACATCATGACTATACACTCTCTTCTCGACCTCTCAGCGCCGTCATTTCAAATCGGTAGCTTCGGTTAAACGCGCGCGCAGACACCGAATCATGTTACTTCGGTGCATACATCCAATCGTTCTTCTCGCGCCAGTAGCCGTACGCGCAAGCTCATCGCTCACTTGTCGTGACGGTATATATTTTTATAAACAGAGAGAGCTGTGGTAGCTCATCGTTTAAAATAGTTTTCAAGAGACGTCGATTTGATTTACGGCGACGATACATTTTCTTTCGACTCATTGGCGTTTGCGATTGCGACAGGCTTATCATAACATCGCGCTTGTTGGACAAATCGAACGAGGGAGAGAGCAACCAGCGGACGTGTTTGACATCAAATATTATTGAACGACTGATGGGATGTCTGAGAATTCTGTCAACGCGAGGAGATTCTCTACACACCAGGCATCTACAGAGATCGGGTGCGCGCGCACTTACGCTCGCCGCACAAAAGCCCGACTGGCATTAGCTATGACATTCGTCCGTACATTTCCACATAATGATGCATTCATACGAGCGCCCGCGCCTACCTGCACGTCTGTCAGCGTGTGCGGGCCTTCTCACGATTATGAATACGTCCGTCCATAAAAATGTTCGCGCATATGCGCGATGCTTCTAGACACGAGGACAAACAAAAGCATAAAAAAAAGTGCGAGGGAAAGAGATGAAGAGAGAAACAAAGAGTAGGATCTGTCTGTACGCCGCTGGCTACCATACGTGTGCAAAACGCGAAGAAGAGGACGAAAATGTTTACGTATATATACTCGAGCTGTGGAGTGTCGCGCGCGCATTTAGATAATGCGTGCTCTCATGCGCTCTCTTCCTCTCTGTCTCTCTCCATCCCTCCTTGGTGCACTCAACTCGAGATCGCTCGTCCGTAAAAGCCCCGAGGTGTGCGCGAGAGCATCCTTTTATCCTCTTGTAACTTTGGTAGTAGGTACCTTCGCTCCCTCCGTCCTCTGGTTTTTCCATTTTTTTATTTTTTCGTCATTTTCTATCCCCTCTCGTTTCCACCCCGGAGTCGGGCGAGCCTCATGTCCGGGAAGAGAGCATCAGCAGCAGCCCATCCGACAGGCACACTCGTACACAGGTCCGCTCTGGCGGAGACTCGCACCGAGAGCGCCCATTAACAACCGTAATTGCTCCGAAACGTGTGAAATGCATCACCGCGTGGCGCCTAACGCGTACAGACTCCGATTCCGCCTCTTGCACATATACGTTCACTCGCACAGAGAGGATCGTAGTCGCGATGAGAGACGCGGAGATTGAAACGTGGGACACTCGAGAGTTTTAAGAAGCCAGCTTAATAATGCTCCTGCCAACGGAGCGACGTCGTCATATCCCAAACCGCGTCATCTTCATCACGCTTCCTTCTCTCTCTTTCCTCGTACCAAGCCCCCACGTCGATATTCACCGTCTACCACTTTTGTACTGCGCTTCTAAGCTCTCGGAGTATAAGTCATTTTCCCCTAACTCTCGGGACAGCAATATATCGAGAGAGGCTTTCTCTCCGCAATCTGCTAATTGGAATGGCGAAATAATCGTTCCTTCATTCTTTGAAGCAATTACGAATCGGCTCTTTTTTCTCCTTTACCTAGAAAAATGGAGAGGGAGATTTTTGAAAAACTCGAGGTACACGTACAGCGCTGCACAGGGAGGTTATATTGAGAGAAGAGAAAGAGGAAAAGAGAAAGATACAAAGGCTTGTTAGAATGCCATTACGGTGCGAGTCACGTACATTTTCCAAGCGAGTCATACGGCCAGCTCTCGTATATATACGAGAATTCTCCCGTGTACCCGGCCAGGAGCAGCTTCAGAGATCCCTGCTATTCCCTCTATATTCCATTTTTCGTTCACGTATATTTTCCTAGCCCATTTATTATCGCGCTGGAAGCTTCGGAAAGAGGTTTCATACATATATGCGATCAAGCCGCGATTGAGCAAACAAAAAAAGGAACGCCAGGAAAGTCCAATCGATGAGTAAAAAAGTTGATCCGTCAAAGTATCAATAAAGTTTGCGTTTTCTCGCCTCTTTCCATTAAGGGATCTAAACTCTCGTTGATGGCGATGAGGAGATGATCGCGTCTTACCTTTTACACGGGGGAAACATCGGGAGGCGTTCTCGCGTGGACACCCGCGAGCTTGTACTTCAAAGTCGCCAAGCTCGTTACGCTGTGTGCTCGGAACGTGCCTTCTTAAAAGATATCACCCGGGAGAAAGAGCGAGAGAGAGAAAAGTATTATGCATGTGTTCGTGTACGTATATAAACTCGAAACGACCTCGGTGCTTGAACGTCGCGATTTACGGCCCGTAATTACCGCACGTTTTATAACGGCAGAGTGACTGTAACTTTACGGATACGCAGATACCCAGTGTGTGCGCGAACACGCGCCTCACGTATCTATCTAGCCCATTCTGTCGTAATATCTGTGAAATTATGATACTTTGCGTCTACGTACAGGGATGATAAAACGTAAGCACGTGGGGGCCAGGAATTCTTGTATGCTAATTTACACTGAAAACTGTTACGGCCGAGAAATAAAAAAGCCACGACGCAACACGCTTCCACAGTAATGGCTGAGGTGAGACCCCTCTAGAATCGTAGACTCAATTTTTCGTTACCTCCCACCTGGTGACCGGCGTCACAAATTTTCCCGGGAATTCCATTTTTCTCGGCCGTATACGCTGTGCAGAGAAACGACTAGGGCGCCGATCGCGGATGGAAGCTAGTCGCGCTTTCACGCAATTGCAATTGCCGCTCGCGCGAGCACTTCGGCACACATGTGACAAGGAGAGAAGAAGAGAGAGAAGGGTACAATGGCACGCCTGTGTCTCGCCCGTGCCTCGCCTATAATGGTAATATCTAGGGCTTGGTTTGCGTCTCACCTCTGCTAATGCACGAACTCGATTGTTCTCCGCTCGCGCGACACACACACACCGTGTATATGCGTCAACCGCAAATCGACTCTCCTCTCAACGGATTCTAGCAACCGAAAAGATCCTAATCCCCATTACCGCTCGAATTATCGCGTTGAGTACGCTTGCCACCTACCGATGAAGCAAACACCGGCCGAATGCCCATCTTGAGCGAATCTGCATACTTACATATGCAAATTTAAGAACGATTTTATGTTGAAATGAGCTCGATACTTTCTCTGAGATCATCGCCGTGTCTCTGGCATCATGTACATTCATAACTTTTGAATACATGATATCGTTTAAACATTAAAATGAAAAAGATAGTGACTAGTGCAAATATTTAAGTTTTCTTACTCGACTTTGCTTTCTATCAAATATATTTTAGGAATTAGAGAAAAGTAGAACACTTCGTAGTTTCTGAAAATGTTTGCTTCCTGAAAAAAATGTTAGCCCTCGGGATTTGGGTTCGTAAATTCAATGATTCGTGTCGGCATCATTTTCGTGGGGACAAAAGCTTTTCAGGCAGTCGGTAAAACCCGGTAATACGATCTCGCTTGGATATTGTATATCAGATTGGGCTCACACTAAAACGGCCTTAGAGCGAGTTTATTCAACACGTTAAATTTGCCCATAGCGCCTTTTTGCCTGTCAATAAAATATAGCACACGAGCGTATGAATTTCTGAATTTTTCAGATGGTTTTTCGGCTCTTCTATTCTCAAACACTTATATAGATATGTCCCACGAAAGCATTAAACTAGATACGCCTCTACTGGTGCCACGAACACTACAGGTGTTCTATTTCATTAATAAAGGGACTGCTGAATGTCGACACGCATCACCTGTCTTCGAAAAAATTTACTCAACCTTCGAGGAACTAGAACTGAATTATTGGAATCTCTTATAGGATCAGTGAAAAGGCAGAAAACACAATCAAATAAAAATACGCGTAAATAAATACTCTTGGATTTCTTTAGGTGAATGATTTGTCGCTGAATTCAATTTAAGTGAAAAAATAAACTTAAATATCTTCATGTTTATGAAATTGTTTCATCTTTCGTAAAGACTTGGCAAAGTAACGAGGATCGTTGGAGAATAAGATACGTCGCGCGCATACGTCATCACCGGGGATGAGAAAGTCCGAGATGATCGAACAAGGTAAACGAGCGACGATGAAACGAGATATAAAATGTGGAGATGGCGAGAGAGGAAGAGCTCGAGGGATTCCTCGCGTCTCGAAGACTATTATTTGGCCCGGGCGACCGGGCAATTCGTGTTATGAGCGAAAGAAGCGAGGAAGGATCCCGTTAGCGTAGGGTCAAAAATCCTCCGCCCTCCTCGTCCACTCTTCATTCTCTTTTTTTCGTTTCTTTTGCCTCCATCCCTTTCGCTCCATCCCTGACAACCACAATTTTTGGTACCGCGGCGTAAATGATTTTTTTGAAAAATTAGCAACAAAAACGAAATCCATAATATTATTTTATTGTCTCAAAGATATTTTTTATTATTTATTCGTGACATATGCTCAAACCGTGGAGATTTTCATCTTACATCATAATCCTGGGTTATATATATTTTACGATTCTCGTAATATCAATGTACGAATCCGTACAAGATGCTCGGAACAACGTTAAGGAGAATAAGATGAAGGGGGACGAGAGTTTCGCGAACAAGCATGAACGGCAGCTCTTCCCACCTCCCCCGCACACGTATGTACGCACACGCGGCCATACATAAGCTCACACCATACTTTCTCATCTTGTTCGAAGGCAAAGCGAAGATTTCTCTGAAGGTTGCCCCCAGGCAGGTATAACATAACCGACCGAACGACCCACCGTGTCTCTCTTTCTCTCTTTTTCTGTCTTTGTTTTGGTTTATTCTTTCTCTTTTTCGTCATCTTTTTTTCCATCCACTCCTTCCCTACCTCTCGCTCTCTTCCTTTCTTAGTCTGTATACACCCCTCGAACCGCTCGAGCCGTTATTTATTACGGGTATGGCGTTTTTATTGGATTTACACAACTTAAATATACCGAGTCCGATCCGCCTCGTCCCGATCAACATAAATATCGTATTTTCGTCAGATAAATCCAAAGAAAACCACGTGACAATCTCTGATGTTGAAACTGGTGATAATCATTTTTTTGCCTTCACATGCAGGATTAGTCCTTGAAGAACGTTCAAGTAAAACAAATACAAATAGTCCTAAACATCGATCGCGGATAAAAAAGCGTGTAACGACCAGGAAATCTATATATAGTTGATCGAGCAATTTTGGATACTGAAGAATATTTTTTGAATTTTGACATACCGCAGAACTGGTTTGCTCGTCAATAAGAGGAAAACGGTTGACAAGCGCGTATCAGGCTCCTGCTTGATTTCGTTGTTTCTACGTGGAATCCAAACGATCCATCTTCCTTGCACGTACGCGTGCGTGCAAAAGTACGCACGATGTATAATCACTCGACTTCTTATCTACAGTGACGTTCGCTTGCTCGTCATTACTTGTCCTGATGCTCTCTCAGCTCTTGAGTGTGTGTAGCTTTCGGTCGCAATGCGTCGCAGGTTTGCCGCTTCGACTTTGCGTTCATCCATCATCCGGTAGCGTGGAAAACACTTATTTAGCTTTCAGAGAGCTCAACCTCTCTCTCTTCTCTTTTTACTCTATCAACTTGATTTAACCAAGAGCCAAAACTGTACATTATATCAGTAGAATTCAACAATTTTTTTTGTCATCATTTTTCGCACGAATTTTTTCTTGACTTTTACATACTTTCATACGTGAGATATATTTCATTTGATGTATGTTCATTAAATAGTGGAATAATGGGTTAAGTATGACATATTGTTACGGTTGGCTTCTTAAGGATTGTGGATAATAAATATGACGTTTGAAAAAGAGCGGTGATGGGTATTACGCGTATAGTTCGTAGTACGCCGGTTTTTTTTTTCACGGTGACATCCCCACGCGCAAAGGACAACGCCCAGCCAATGAGTTCGCTTTCTCCGGCGTCTAGCCATTGGACGAGAAAAGGAAGTTTCTTGCCAACTGCATAGAAGCCCACGGAAAGCGGAGCTAGTTTTCTCCGACGAGCGGAGAAAAAAAGGGGGAAACCCAGAGAACGAGAAACGTACGAGGGATTTGCGGACAAGGGATCCGGAGTCTCGGGAATTCGAGCGATCGATTGACCAATTACGTTGCCCGAAGGTTTCCTCGTGTCCACCCTCACTTATATACGCCCTCGTTGCTTGGTCTCATCCTCTTTTTTCCTATCTTTCGACATGGACCAGTTATCGTTAACAACGAAGCGAGAGCCTGGAATTTCTCGCTAATACACATTTTATGGTGCGTGACTAGCGCCGTCATCCGATGATTAATGATCGACTAACTTTTACCTTTGACGATTAGGAAGATTTCTACCTATACGACCTCAATTTTTCTGCTCATTGCGTTTCTTTAACCTCTGCAGAAATTGAAATAAAGCGTTGAAAAACGATCCTGAATGGTACCAATTGAAATTCTAACACCAGAATTTGAAGAGCAGGACTTGCAAAGATAAAAGAAATGTGACGAGTGAAAGAAAGAGAGGATCTCATGGCGAGACGTGTGGGAAGCGAGCCCCTTCGTTTAACTAATTCAATTCCACGACGACGACGATGACGAGAACGACCTTGGCTCTCGCGGTGCACGGTAAGCAAAAGTGGCGTCACGCACCGTTCCCGCCAACATGTGAAAAGTCACGCGATTGAAGTTGATCCCAGTCCGTCATTACAACGTTCCTGTGTACCTACCATGCGTGTATTTCTATATATATATGAGTACGGTCAACGAATACACACACAGTGCCGGTTCATCGTGTAATGTACCCCCGCAGTGAATGCGTGTACGAGCAGTTAGTCATCCTCGCGCGTACGTGCAATACTCCAATTTCGTGCTGCGGCTACGAAACATTTTCTAATTATGCACGTTTTACGTGTTTTTTTTTCTTTTTTCATCTCTTCTCTTTCTCTCCTTTTTTCACGAGGCGTTGAAATGCCCATTTTGCCATAAAGATTGTAATTTACATTATCGCGAGATTGCAAGCCCTGCGGTTTCTGCACGATCAGCGAGGCATTTATTTTGAGGCCGCGTGTACGGTGGACCTTGAGACGAGCGACGATTCACGAGCGATTCGAATGTGTATCGCACGCTTTTCGTACGAGCGTTTTAACGACGATAAGCCGCGAAGCCCGGAGGAAATAAACCACCTCTTCTTCGCTCCTTTCTTCCTCCTTCTCCACCTTCGCCACGATTTATTTATCACGTTCGATGCTCGCCGTAGAGACGAATCGATGGGCTTTGGTGTCACGAGCGAAAGGCGATAAAGCCCCGATCCTCCGGACTCCCTTAACACAGGCAACTATACACATAACCGAGACTCTCGGATATACGCGACGCGGTAACGCCTACGCGCGAGCTCGCTATCTCCTCCTTGCCTCTCTTTCTCCGGCTCTTCATATCCGCAGGCGTGAATAAAGCCTCATTCAAGAACCAGTGTCGACCAAAGTTGCCGTTTATTCTCTTATCGAATTGACAGCTACGCTGAGACAAGTAACTCACCGAATTTTCAACAAAAAATAGGCATTAAAAATAAGCGAAATTCTTGTCTTCCTCCATCATCCCAAAAAATTCAGCTACAAAACTTGATGAATTTTCAATTAAAAAATTTTAGAGCGAAGTGATTCAGAGATACTTTCAGTAGATTTGATTTGAATGACGGATGCATGATTTTTTCAAAATTAGCAAAAAGTGCTTTTGGAACAGGAAAGGTGTGCAAAAAATAGAAACGATACGGCAACATCGCAGCCGGCGAAACGGAGAAAAGGAAACGTTAGAGCGAAGTCTGCATCGAAGAAAAGCAAGAGAGCAAGAACGTTGAACCAAACCGGAGGAGAGAAACAGCGAGAGTTTGAGTGCGACGTAGTGGGTGTCTCGCTGAATAGATTGCACACTGACGTGTGGTTAGATGGAGGGAAGGAGAAAACGAGTGAGTGAGAGAAAAGGTTTCCCGATGCTGAAGCTCTTTTTCCTTGTTATCCGGAGCGATTGCTGGACGCCCTCCTCTCGCTTCCTTCGATGCCCAGTGCACTTGTGACACGATCTATCACGGACTCGTCTACGGGCTCGAGCGGTGAAACACTGGTGCATCACCCTCGCAGTCATCGTCATCAGCGTCGTATTGCCGCCAGAAGAGATTAAACTCCCGCCGGTTTGTCTCACTTCCACGTATCGCGGTGCCTCTTCGGTCCTTTTTCTCTCGCCAGGCCGCGGCTTTCATCGCCGATACCGAAGTCTCGTTCCCCCCGTAAGGGAATAAGAAAAAAAAAAGATGAATATTCTGGATCAACGGTACCAGATAATGGCCCGAGTAAGCTCTTCGTCCTTTTCTGGAATGATTATTCATCGAATTGTTCATTATCCACATGCATTATTCCCTAGCGATGTACATCTCTACCGAGAAAAGGGGCCGCGATGATACGCATTAGTTTATTCCCGGTAATGCATGTATTAGTCCCTGAAGGAAAGCTTTGTTTCTCGAGTTTCTGTCCCACGCGCGGAATCGCTTCAGAATGGAACACTCTCTCCCCTTCTCTTCTGCGTCTCTCTACCCTTTTTTACAAAACCGGTGGTTTCGTTTTCGTCCCGCGTTTCTCCGTGCATGCTTCATCGTGTTTCGGTGACGGAAACAAAAAACCAAGATCGGAATGAAGAACCGGGAGAAAAAGAGGGAACCCACCAGCAGAGACGAATAGCGCTTTGTCAACCGTTGAAATCATTCCAAATCTCGCGCATAAACAGCCGCCCGGCCAACCATATTCTATGTGCGGTTAGAAAGGGCAGGACGCCGATATTCTTGGAACACGCGAAGGACTTCAATTTCAAGTGAGCCAATAAAATTCAGTGGACGAAGCAACCGAGCGAACTGAGGGAATGAGTAAAAAAGGAAAAAGAGAGAGCAAAAACGGACTGGCAAAAAGTGGTGAAGGACCAATGGAAAAGTAGGAAGGAAAGGTTTTGTCACCGAGTTTCGTGACCGAATTTACTACGGGAGATGCTTGTGGGGGTCATGGAAATCTGAACACAGGCCTGATGCGAGCCACGGACCCGTTCCTCCTTTCTCTCTTCGCCTCTTACAATCTCGCGACTGAAGGGACCCTGCAGTTGTCCCAATACGCTCACACGTAAGCACATAGAGGTAGAGTCAGTCTCTTTTCGTCTCTAACTCTTCGTGGCCCTCTTCTGCCGGCAATGAAGAGCCACGCGGACCGGCAGTCTCGACCGGACGTATCACTCAGAGATTCTGAACCCTTTTGTTGCCTGTTTCCACATCAATCGGTGCTAATTACTCACGCAATTTGACCTCAGATCCATTCTAGGATCCTTCTCATTCATTCGCGAATTGAATGAATATTCACGTCGAAAGAGGATCAATACAGATATGAGATGCAAGTGATGATGTCGTTTGTATCACTCACTTGGTTCCTTATCTCCATTCAGTCGGTTATAGAACTGATCGTTCGTCAGCATCGATCCTTCGATTGCTTTGTTCAAAATAATTACATCCTGTCACGATCGTGTCAAAAGAGACATCGACCGTAGAATCGTGTATGCGTCCTCGCTGACCCGATCCCTCTTTCATCGAAGTTCTCTCTTGCGGAGGAGCCACGAGAGGATTGAGTCCCCACCGGACGTGACGATTGCAGTGATTCTCAATCGATGTTTCAAATTCGATATTCATCAATAGCATGTTGTCTAATGCATCACCCCTCAATACTGACAAATTTGATATTCATTGCAATGTCATAATGCTTGAAGTCAAGTCGTTCATCATATATAACTCCGACGAACTTGATATCATCCAATTCAATGGTATTCTTCTAAATCTCACTAAATTCCACGTTCTTTTCCTCTTTCGTTCTCCCGGTTCCTGACTTTCTCCCTACTCCTGCATACACTGTCATATTCGCGTCATCGAACGCAGAGGCGGCGTGGCAACCACCCAATCATTGCGTCGACACGAACGCGAGAGGCGCACGCATGCATGAACGAAAAAGGGAATGAAGCGACACTGAGTGGAAGAGGGCGAAAGATAGAGAAAGAAAGAAGATCGCGGTGCGAGTATAGCCATGCGTCACGTGCCACGAACTCGTTAACTACCCTAACGACCAGGATCCGCGTGGCGTGGCCACCGGTGGTTTTGTCAATAATTGGCCAAGGGACAGAGGGAAAGAGGGAGATCCAGTAAAGACGAGAGAGACAAGAAAATATGAAAGGATACGTATTCAATAATTTTCGATGATGTGATCGTAATCATTAATAACCTGCCTAGTAAAATAATATCACATTGACTGATAATATTTTCAAGAATTTGAAAGTTGAATGTACTACAATAATACACACCAGCAGGTTCAAAAAAGCGTGCTTTGATCTTTTATAGTCATTATGTAAAATTGTGGGCACATGAATAGAAGGTACCTGGTGTTTCTTTCATAAGGATGTCACTGTGCACGAGCAACCACCATGCTTCGCGTGTACGTTCTTCCATCGGCGTTTAATCGCTCAAGTCCTCCTGCAACAATGGTATGAATAGCAAATTGTTGAGATAACCGATCCTACGCGGTCACGTATCTGTCATCGCATTCCGCTTCGAGAGAAACGAGGAGAAAACGCGCAGCCGATAAATGTTTCTCGTCTTTAGCGAAGACGCCCATTGGTCATGCCAATTCGCAAAGGCAGAAGATTTCATCAATCGGAATTCTCTAACGTGCCAGCAATGATAAACGTTCTTTCTTTTCTCTTGCACCGAGACCTTTCTCAGCCAAGAGACCTGCCACGTATTTACTCATTCCCTTACTTTTTTCGCTCACACTTCTCCAATTTCATGACTTTTACTAACATGATACATATTCAATGTGAGAGATTATCACTTGTTTTCTAGTCTGTAGGTGTATCGGTGATAAAACCAATAACTAATTTTAGTTTTTAGACCAATAACTTCGTCTCTTTACATTTAGAATTGCATCGAGTGAAACGAGAGTTATAACGTTTCTCTTTGCTTCTCCTACCACTTGCTCGCTCGATCGCTATTCGCATCGTTCTGCTTGTAAATACGCAAGGGAATGTAATGGTGTGTGGTTAGTAGATATGAAAAGAAGTTATGGTAGGGGCAGAAGGGAGCTGGCACAACGTTAGCTCGCGTATCTCGCGGGATCAAAGGAACCGCCACAAATCTCTCTCTCACTCTTTTGCTCACGTGACGGGTTTATATACTTAATTTATGAACAATATAGTGTATATAAACAGCCGACCTACCAACCTACCTAACGTGTTCTGAACATTTATACTTGCGCAGGCAACTTTAAAAGTCCTACTGGGCGTTCCTTCGCCCTAGCACCTCTATTGTCGAATATTGGCCATTTAACCAGTGTTTACCTTCGTTTTCCAATTCTATCAATGAATTCGTAAACGGATGACGATAAATCGTCTTACGATTTATTGAATTAAAATATAACATGATTTACAACAGGCAGAACGATAGTAGTGAATATCCACGACATATAATCAGATTTAATTCACAAATTATTAGTACGACGTTGCATCGTTTTTTAATGAAAAGTCTCTTTACCTTTTTCTTGAAAATATATTTCTTTCACCAAGTACGCTCTAGTATTGCCAGACAGTCGATGCGACGCCAATGCTGACGTTTCTCGAGGGCGCCCTTCCCTCCCGTCTTTTGCCTCCTCCTTGACTAACCGGCTTTTTGGGCGAATTTTATTATATCGGGTAATGGGTCCCTGTTCCTCGTCACATTATATATACACTCTGTCCTGCAATTCTAAAAAGACACAACGAGAATGAGGAGGACGTCTCGTGCAGGGAAAAGGAGACGGAGCGAGACAAAAAAACGAGGATGATGAAAAAAGGGCATGAAATTCAACTGCGCTTGCGCCCACGACCTTTTTCCAAACGCGAAACGATCCTCGTTTCTCGTTAGAGCGGCGTTAAAATATTGCGTCGAGTTGCTCTAAAAATAACTCGGTATTTTTGAATGCTGCTTCAAATTTATGAATTTATCGTAACCTGGCTAAGCCTCGAATCAACTGTCTCACATTTTGAGGATTGAAAACCGATTTATTAAATTCTGCTAATTTTGGAAATTTTGTTGAATAAAAATTTTTTGCACTTTATTTTGAAAAGAAAATTAATGATGATGTTTTCTTTGTTTTCAGGTAAGTGCTCAAATGATCTTTCAGCAAGCCATTCTATTCATCGCATGCGGAGTCGGTGACGTGAGTAATAAAATAATTGCCTGTATTGTAGATTGTCTGTGTACACAATGATCGACACATATCATTGATTGTTCAGTTCGTCGAAGCGCAAGAGTTTAAATTTTTACACAAACGCGCTCAAGACGTGAAATTATAAAGAGAAACATGTGTGCGTTGAGTAGCAAGAGAGGATCCTGTTAACGGAAGCTGAGCACTTATGGAATATCCAGTGGTCTGTGCAACGCCCTACTTGTGGTTACTCGCCTAATCTGAGACAGTGCGTCGATACTGGGTTCGATACATACACGCGCTCAGCTCTACCGTTTAATTTCGTACACATACGTATATCGTTAGACGAATTTACACCGATATATCAACACATTAGGCTGGAGTGGTTCGTGACTGAGAGCCACGCCAAGGCTTCTGTGTATTGTGTTCAGCATAGCGAGAAAAGCGGAGTGGTCTCGCTTCACCTAAGCGGCTACGCACTTGCCTCGCACAATGGAATATGCTTGCATATATCGTTGCTCCTGACAGCGGCCGACGATACTGCTGGTAAATGCCCCTAGGTTACATGCTCTATGTCTGCACGCTTATGCACATAGAGCCATGAGCAGAAATAATAATCCGTATAATGCGGACGGGGCTGGTACACCCCTTATGGTAACCCTCGTATAGCATCATATTCCAGCCTCGAACCTCTTTATTGCTATATTAAATAAATATGACACGCGTGTAATGGGACAGTGGTTATAAGAGGTGCGGTCGACCCCATTTACACCCCATCAAATCTACGTGCGGTTTCTCCTATCCCCTTTTCTACCCATTTTCAACATGTACCTCGCTCTACTCTCCCCTTTTTCTCTCTATCACTACATTTTTGATCCTTTTTCACAATCGTCCTCAATCATCGAATTTATCGATGCGTATTTGTGGACTCTCTCAACTAGTAATTAACCTGCTTTTTCCCCACTCGTCACTTAATTACGTTTCCTCGTTTACGATTTATCATCAGATTTAGTTCAGAACATTTTTAAAAATGGCTGTTTTGTTTATTTTATTGTGGATGGTGTTTTAATGCGAATTATTTGAATAGAAAACTAGCGTAAAGTTATATTAGTTGTAAGGGGAAAGTTAAATATAGGATGCGTAAATAACGTCGAAAGGGTCGAGTGCAATTGAAGGATGTATACATGATTCAAATTTTGATGTGCGAGCCGGAAGTGTCGTCTCTGATTGGTGCGGGTTCTGGATCACCCATATCGCTCTCTTGCTCCGTCGAATTCCGAGTCAAATAGTCATGATGTTTTTTCTATCTATTTACAACAGCGGGATCATTTCCTCATGAAGGTTGGTGCTTGAATTGGTGAATGAACTGATGATCAGGGGATATCTCCTACACCCCTCGAATATAAATATAATATCGTTTTCTTTTTCTCTTGTTCACTCATATTGTATATTCTTTTTTTTCTTGGTCGGCCTTCCCTTCATTCACCCCCTCTCCACGTACAAAATGATTTATCAATTGAGCGGGCAACCCCAGGGAAGAGAGGATCGGTGTTGAAATATTATAACATCATTTCCCCGTGGCCCACCCTAATATTATACTTGTTCTCTCTCTCTCTCTTTCTGCCTTTTGTGTCCCAATGTTTCTTTTGCTCATTCTTCATTGCGGTATTTTCAACTTGACCTGCACAGACGCCCCTACGTGATGATTATTCTCGCTCACTCCTTTTCTCCTACTCGTCTATCCGACTATTAACATAACAATGTCGACCTAATTACGGTATAATCGGCGCCACGGGCAAAAAGTCGAACCTCCGCCTGTCCGTCCAGGACCAATGAACAATGGTCTGATACCGAGATGAATGTTCCACTCATCAAGCAAGTTCTATCACACTCAGTTATAGTGGAATGTGGAACTTTTTTTCCCACAAATCTCTAAACTATTTATTATCCAAGGCAAAACGTTACTTAGAAATAAGCGTTAAATTTAGAATAGCATTCTGCACATTTTATTTTGAAATCGGTACATCAACAAGATAAAATTTTTAAATTTACTTCGGCTTTTCTGTCTGATAGCTGAGCTGAGTTATAATAGAGAGCTGGTTTGAAAAAATTGACAAATTCCACAATGCCATCACGATCTTGGTGTATGTAAGTCCGTAACTATAACTGGATCTCGGTAATAACTAACAAAGGGCAGGAGCGATCAGCTGCCGTAGCAATCCTACGAAGGAGAAGTAGAATGAGACAAACCCGCATCCGTAGTCACGTACATCATTGGATTGGCTTGATGGTCAATACTTTTACGTTCTGAAGGCTTTCCACCCGCTCCAGTGCCAATCCTACGTAATATTTCCAGGATTTCCATTATTATTGTAACCATCATTACGGCTCCTGTTATTACTTTTATTTCCTTCTCTTCCTGTTGTTTTTTACACTCTGTGCCCACCATCAGCTTCGTCAGACTTATCTCGTTGATGGAATTTCAAAATAAAAATTTTAAATCCCACATAGGTCACTCGTAAATAAACAATAATACGTAGTTTGCACGAGAAGCAATATAATTCCACGAACTGAGACATCGAATCATTAGTTCGCCATTGTCAACGGTATCGCGTACATACATAATCGGTTTAATTTTAACTCATGGAGTACCATAGAGAGTTAATGGTGAAAAATGACCAAAGTTGTCAGTCGTTATCCAAACACTAGCATTTACGGTGATTTGTGAACGACGGCCTTTATTTAAACCATCTCTCAGTAAAATGAATTGCTGTGGAATATCAAGAAAAATTATACATTCGATTAAAAATTTAAATTTTCTGTATGCGCGAATCACCCAATTCGTCAAGGCTATTGAAATTCCATTCTTCCTTCTTAAAAAAACGTTGTTCCGTTTGTGCTAGAGAATATTTTGACTGTGAATAAATGTGTATAAAATCTAGGAAACTTTCGAAGTTGTCCCGAAATATGTATGTCGACCGAAGCAAAAAGCTGTCGCCCGTTTTTCTACCTTTTCTCTTCTTCCCCTCTTCTCTCAGCCTCCATCTCTATTTTCTTGCTCACTCTCTTTCAGTCTCTAGATTTTCGTCAGCTCCTGTTCATTCTCCTCGTATGTTTATATATAGGAAGCTAAAGATCAAAGAGCGAAGCATCGTTCAGCTTTCGGTTGGGCGTCGGCAATGCTTCTCGCTTGGGGAGAACTCAGCGACAACGACGATGACGACGACCACCACCATCGCTCGGTTCTATATCTCGTCGACGAGGCCACGAGAGAGAACAACTTCGAACTCCGAAGAAATCTCAGAAAAGACTCTCGCTTCGTATATATAAATGTTTCTCACTGCCATTCGCGATAAAACGGTTGGCTTGGACTCTCATAAAATGATTCAACTGATACGTATTTAGTGAAAATGAATCTCATGCGTTTGCTAACAGTATCAGTCAAAAATCAAATTTATTACTTCCCGCTAAGATGGACTAAGCATGGAAAAAGTTATAAACATAGCTAGCATCTACCGCTGTCGTGAATGTCTTTGCGATGCTTTTAATTTAGATGTCACGTGCTCTGACACACTACCCTCTCTTGCTAACGTGTTTTTGTCCTATTGGATCTTGTCCCCCCATGAATTTATTCGTAGAAGGGTGAGGAGGACTTTTGTGCTTGGAGTAAGAGGAAACAGAGTGACCGAAGCAGTTCCCGAGTCTCCTGAGCTGCTTCTTTTTCGTTCAACCAGCCGCGAGAAATGGAGCGAGCGGGTCCCGGTCCAATTAGAAAAGAAAAGGGGCGCTGGGTTGGCTCGGTATAGCCCTCGTTAGCCGGTTTCGTCGATTCCCAGAGTGGTAAAGGACAATGCTTGCTCTTGCCGAGAGTTTCTCCTTGCACACATTCTACTACCATATAACTTCCATTTCGTCATATAACTACGAGTGACAGCAGGCAAATTCTCCTTTCTCTCGCGTCCCAAGGTATACTTCGTTCATGATCATCTTCCATGCTCCTCATTCAATGTATACGGAGCTCACAAAAAGAAAAAAAAACGATTGCTGATCCTTCTTCGTATAACGACGTGCTAATTATATGATTTCATATAACGAGATGCGGGTCGGCCACCTCTCAGCTCTCCCTTTTCCTCTTTCTCTAGGCTTACGAAGATGGGTAGGACTGGACAACCGTAAAACGGAAGAAAACTCCCACTCTCTTGAATCCGAGAGCCCTCCAATGGTGTTCGGAGAAGCTTGTCAAGGACCCATCATCTTCCATTAACTCTTTTCTTTTCTAATCCACTTTCCTTTTTTTAGCTTTACAAGCCTAAGTCAACCTACTTCCTCTTTTCCAGACTCTGTTGTTAGGGCTCCGAGCACTCCCATTTTAGCCGAAAATCACAGTCCTGGAGAACAGACAAAAAAGTAGTCTGAGATATCCAACGTTTGTATATATATGTATATACAAGCTCCCACTTCAGTGCACAACTAATAATTTACAGTGGGAGCGTGGATTCTTTTTTGAAATCCGGCAATCACCGAATCTTGACGGTTGAATGTCTACGAAATTGTAAAATTGCTAATCAGTGCCACTGTCACTTGAAGCATGTTTTTATATATAGCAGCGCTGCAATATTTTTACTATGATAATTGAACCCACATTATTGACTCGATCGAGTAGATTTAAATCTTTATCGCTTGAGAAAGCAATGGGGCTAACACGGATCTTGGTTGAGGATCGAAGGATTTTTTTTAACCCTTTTTATCGCAGTCTTTCAGCAAGTAAGTGTATTTACCGCGTCACGTTGTTGAGGATCCCTTGATTCGGAGAGATTTGTCTACGTGCTGATAGTTCAGATAGTGAAACACAGAGAGGGAGAGAGTGAGAAGGATTGAGCACCTGCTGTGAAAGTTGTGAGGCAACTACATAGTGCACACGCCCCGGGCGATTCAGCCGCGGTTGACTAATACATCGCACACATCCACAATCGTGGATGAATGCACGCGTATTTGCGCCCATAAATAGTGGTTTGTCAAGAGGGGACAGCGCGGTTGAACACCCTGCCCTGTCGCATCATTACCCTCTATTAATATCATAATATAAACATAACTTGGTGTACACATGTACAGGTATCCGTACGCCCCGTCATAATGTATGCTTCTGAGGACCTTGCACAATCCTTTTTTCGTTTTACTCCGCGTAGTGAACACTACTCCTGTTTTCGTCCCCTCAAATATAATCTAAAAGGGTACCGTAGTTGAACGATGTTTTCAACCTTTTCTTAGGATCCGTCGTACAGGATCATTTCAATTGAACTCTGAGACCAACATAGTTTTTCCACATGAAAATACATTTTTCTGAGATTTTTTACCATGTTGAAACAGTAATCGAATGCTCATTCAAATCATACGATGTACGGGTATTTTATCATAGAGAACATGTCCAATTATATTGTTCCAAAAACCTTCCGGTCATAATCCAAACGGAAACTTCAATTGGATACGTTTTCTTGGAAATATGTTCCGACTTCATCTCCGTCGTAAGCGCACATGAATTTTCGAAAAGTAAAATAATTATTGCATATTACTTAATCTTAATAACGTTTTTCCTTTTCTCGAAATAACTGGGTAAGTGTATCGGCAATAACAACAACCATAAAAAATGAGAAATCGCTCATGCTTTTTCTCTGAAAATTTTATTTTTCCTCTTTCTATGAAACACGGGTATATTGCACCTAGAAACAATACAGACGACTTTTCTTTGCAATACCGATTATTTTGAGCCTACAATTTTTTAACTTGACTATCTTTGAACGTCCTTTAAAAACCATTGAGCTTCAGATGAATGTGGTAAAAAAAGTTTTCATTTACATCTAATTTAATAACACATAATTGAAGGTGGAATTATTCGATGGTCTCTCTTATCACTCATCACTGACCATGTGTCGAATCACACCGTTACAATATAGTTTTCATGCGAGGCATGTTGACCGCGGCTCTCGTTGCGACCTCTGTCAACCGCGAGTTGTAGTGTGTAGGGCCGCGGCAACCGCGTCCGCAATTTAGCACGTGCGTACCATGATACCTACCGCAACTGCTCTCGCAAGCACATCGATCTCCGTTCTTTACATGGACAGTATTACAAATCGTCATTGCATATGATTAATTTTTTAACTGACGTTACATTCACGCCTGATGTTTGTGATTGATTAATAGTACTGTTGAACGGTAATGAATTAAATCTAGAATCTACACCTTTTTCCGAATATCATAATACGTAAATAAATCAGATGCGTTCAAAATTGTATCAAAATTATTGTTGCGGCGCAACATAGAAATTTTGTATTTCTATATTAAGTTTATTCTCCTTTTTTCTTTTATATCTATTTTCTCGAAAATATTCACAATCATCGTT